>BGNK01002183.1:24970-48564 GCA_003297005.1 Symbiodinium sp. clade A Y106 | reverse complement strand
TACAGTAGAAGCCAGAAAGTTGGAACATCAATATCCTCATGGCCTTAAGGTAAAGTATAGGGGATCCCAGCATTAATCCTCCAAAAACCATGTTCCAACTTTCCGGGGTTCACTTTAAGGCTAAGCCAGAGGAGGCCCTGTAGGCTACTCGAAAGTAGGTCCAAGGGGCTATAACCCAGACCCCCGGGAGGATCCAAAAAGTAGATCCCTTAATGGGGGTTCCTATAAAGTAGCCTTAGTAGTATGGGGCCCCAAATTAGGGGATCTACTTTCTAGATCCTTTCGGGGGTCTGGGAACAAACTTAGGGTCTAGGGTTTAGGGGTAAGTCCCTATACTGAATGTGCAGGGGAAGGTTGACCTGGCGCTCGCACATTTGTGGAAATGGCCGGAGACTTCAAAGCGCTCACTGAGCCAGGCCGCATCTTGCAGAGCTACACCCACATGAAGCCGAAGGCCATCTGGAGAGGGAACTTTCATAGCTTGGTGGAGGCCTCGCTGGAAATCATCACCGAAATGGTGAATCAGAGCGAGGACCCTGGCAGCCTGGAAATAGACCCTAAACCCTAAACCCCTATAAACCCTAAACCCTACTTGGTCTGCGTCTGGATGGGCAACGAGCTATGCGGTCGCCGCGGTGTCTTCAATGACCCCGGCACTCCTCAGTGGCAGATCGGCCCTGAAGGACACAAGATGCTGCGTTTGGAAATTCGGAAAGATATTTGATTTCCGTTGTGAGTGGCTTCATACATGGACAAATATACATTGGGTCCTTTTGCATTTGCCCCGGTAAGAATCTCTGTGGACCCGACCCCTCCATCGCGCAAGGCCCAGAGACTCCAATATCCCTGAATAAGGAATATACCTTCAATCATACTAGGGATCCTACTACAAGTTAAGGCATATTCCTTATGTAAGGGATACTGGAGTCTCTGGGTAGTCGACTTTGTCAGCAGTTTTCGTAACAGCCTCGGAGCGAATGGATATCTTCACCCTTTTGAATTTGGGGTCCCCTTATTACAGCCGAATAGTGGGGAAAAAAGGGTAGCCTTAGTATAACGGGACTACTTAACACTTCGGAACCTAGAGGTTTGGGGGTGTGGTCTTGGTTCGGGATTTTTGCTGTCGCGTTTATGGCTTACAGCGTTTCGTGTTCAGGCTTGCGGCTTTAATTGTTTCCGATCAAAACTGAACCCCGAACCCTATTGTGCGTTGTGCATTGCAGCTGAGCTTTGAGAGTGTGCGGAGGAGGATGTGCAGGGTTTTCGCCTGCTTGCAAACCTCTGGTTGAATGACCTTTCTGCATTTATCCATGTCCGGACGGTCGGTGATACATCCAACTAGGGCGTGCGTGGAAAAAATTACAAATGGTGACGCCCTTGGGCTAGTTGGAGCTCCACTTTAGTTCACTGGCATCTTACGCTAAGGGTTCATGTGCCCAAATAGCATATACTTTGGCAACAAAATACCTGTATAGGGACTGCGTTAAGGCCAAAGTATATGCTAGTTGCGTACATGGACCCTTAGAGAGATTATGGCCTATGGCCTTTGTACAATTTCTGTATGATCGTTGTATAAGATTTGTCCACGCTTTTCGGGCTTGCGATCCAGCCGTGTGCCAGGTTCCAGAAGTTGCACTGCTTGTCGACAGCTGGGCATCGGAAGAACCTTGATGCCAGTTTTCCAGCTGGGTACAAGTGAGTCGATTGATCTGTTGGATTACCCAAATCCGCTTTCCAGCCCACCATGCCCGCAAACAGTTGTGCATACTAAGTACAAGTTTCTTTGTCATCGTCAGCTAATTGCAGCTTCAATGTTCTCAGTTATTACTGTATCTCACGCTGCTGCCGGCTTTTATCTAGCAGCTAGCATCTGGACTCGCCTTGCATCTACTACGCACAACACATGATCAGTTCCGGCATTGTTGTTCCACATGTGCGCCTGTTGCACATGCAGTGGTAATTATCTCCTAACAGAACCTAGTGGTACCCATGTGATCTCGCCTTCGCTACCGGTAAGTTTAAGTAAAGCTTTCGTTTTAGCAGTTCTGCGGAGATCTCAGTTAGACCTTATCAACGATCCCAAACCCAGATAGTGTACATTTCAAAAGGCCTTATCCGAGCCCATGCTATGGTAATCTTGTTTTTGTTTTGAGGGGAGACGGGGGCGGGGCGTGTTTTTCTGATACCTTTGAAGGTCTGGGGAGCTGCAAGTTCCACTAAGCTGCAAGACCCATATCCCTTGGCCAGAAAGCGTAAGCAAACCACGGCACTAGACTTTGTTCTTGTCAGCCAAGTTATAGCCCCGATCAGGCTCAGGGTTGTTTGACATGGAGCTTACTTGGCTTTATATGGGCATTTCCGAAATTAGGGGTACTATTATTTTGGGGTCCTTACAATATGGATCGTACTATTTAGGGTACTACATTAGGGTCCCCTATTTTCAGAAACCCCCATATTGGCCTTATGGTGGTTTTATCCCGTTGAGTATGGGGTTTACATGGGGTTTGCATGGTGTGTGTGTGTGTGTGTGTGTACGACAAAACCTTAACCCGAACCAAACCCCCCGAAGCCCTCAAGCCCTAAACCCTAAACCCTAAACCCTTCACGGCATAGGACTCAACAGTCTCGCAAGGTGGGGACAGAGATGTCGGACGGCTAGGGCTTCAGGAGTAACTATACTTAGGCTCAGGGTTTAGGATTGGGGCTCACCTAGAGTAGCCAAGGCACCTTCAAAAAGGCGTATGACCCTGCAAAGATGATAGGTACATTTCCCGTTCTTAAGGTACATTGGTTCCTCCAGGTATGTTAGGTAGTTCTCTAAATTAGGGTCCCTTTATAGATCCAAACATAGTACCGCACCTTAGCAAATTCGTGGTCGAGATCCTTGGCTCTAACAGCCCAAATCCCCCGATTTCAAGCCCTCAAACGGTTTAGTTCTTAGGGCTGGTTCAACATCCCCACAAAATGAGTCAGAATGTAGTACTAGCATTCCTTAGGCGTCGTCAGTACAATGCTAGTATAAGATACCCCCCAAACCCTGTTCCAAGTGCTAAGGCCCTCAAATTCAACCCAACGTCAGGGCGAGGGATGAGGGTCCAGGCGAGCGCACTTATATGTACCTTACTTAAGTGTTTAGGGTTAGAGGTTGAAGTTTGGGGCTCAGGGTTTTGGGGCAATCTCACAATGTACGCAGGGCTTGTATCTCAGAAGCATGCGCCTTCTGGCAGCACAAAGCATGAATAAAGACGACAGCGGGCTGGTGGAAAGTCTCTGCGCGGGACGAACTGATTCGATTTACCTCTGGGGGTTTCAGAAAGTAGTTTGGTGTCTGTTAATTTAGGATCCCTTGTAAAATGAATAATGAGGACCCTAAGCCCTAAACAATGCTAGAGGTCTTGTTTTGTTCGGAAATCCCCGCCTCTGCCGGGAACAGAGTTTTCCCGACACCTTGCAAGACCTTCGACAAGCTTTGAACCCCTGCTTGCAAAGAAATCAAAACATTGAGCTATACAGCTATACCCTATATAAATTACAGGAGGATCCCAATATGGTTCAAGGTACATTCCTTAATTAAGGGATATTGGCGCCTCTGGGCACAACTTATACTATACCTTTGCCTGCAGTTCCGAATCCATAAAAATTATCGGTAAAGTCCCCTTGTTCAGAGTGGATATGGGAGTTTCCGAAAATAGGGTTACCTCATTTTGGGGTCCTTAAAATAAGGATCCTACTATTTGGGGTACTACATTAGAGTCCCCCATTTTCGGAAACTCCCATTTAGGGTTTATTAGGGTTCAGAGGTAAGCCTCAGACGAGACAAGACAAGGTAGTTGGTGGGTAGTTCTAGGAGCCTGTGGCTCCCCAGTCTCCTTGACCCCTCACAATTCTAGGATAAAAGATGTAAATACATTGTGAAACCCAAAACCTTGAACCCGAATCTTTTAACCCCTAACCCGAAGCTCTTAGCCCTACCCTAAACCCTAAACCCCTAAACCCCTAAACCCTAAACCCCTAAGCCCTAAGCCCCTAAGCCCTAAATCCCCAAACTGCAGCTTATCGAGGGTTACCTGACTACACCACCGAGTGCACCGGCTCTGTATTGGCCACTTGACCTCGGAGCAGATGAGCACAGATGACCCCTAAACCCTAGACCCTAGACCCTAAACCCTAAACCCTAGACCCTAGACCCTAAACCCTAAACCCTAGACCCTAGACCCTAAACCCTAAACCCTAAACCCTAGACCCTAAACCCTAAACCCTAAACCCTAAACCTTAAACCCTAAACCCTAAACCCTAAACCCTAGACCCTAAACCCTAAACCCTAAACCCTAAACCCTAGACCCTAAACCCTAAACCCTAAACCCTAAACCCTACGGATGAGCTAGGATTTGAGGGTTTTGATCTGGATTTAGGGCTTAGCGTTTCCCGCGCGCCACGATGCAGGGTGAAGTTTCCGATCCTTGACGCTCCATAGGTTTGATGACAGTTCTCAGAACGTAATGCTCATAGAAATGGCTTCCGATACATGGCAAAAGTGCCCGCGAGTTTAGGGTTTAGATCGAAGCTTAGATCAACCCTCGTTCCAAGCCCCCAGGGCAAGCCTTAAACACGCTGGACACAAACCCTAATCTCTAAAGTCTGCATGGGGGTTCGGGTTTGGGAAGGGGGTACCCGGTTCGGGGTGGTGGTGGTAGTGCTGATTCTAGCTCTCTCGAGTGCTAGTGATAGAGTTTGCCACTTGCCTAATGGGGTGTGCTCCATTCTGGCTCAGCTGCTTGTAAAAAACTGTGACCCAACAAACTGCACTCTGGGTTTCTGGATGTCCGCTTGCTTCTGATCCTTTTCTACCCAAAGGCTCCATGTACCTGTATAGTAGACACTTAAGCCTTAAAGGGGTTCCTATATAGGTAATTTAAGGCCTAAGTACCTACTGTATGGGTACCATGGACCCTTATAATTACCCTAAACCCTATAGAACCCCTTAAAGGAACCCTCAAAGGACCCCCTAAAGGAACCCCTTAAAGGAACCCTTAAAGGACCCCCTAAAGGAACCCCTTTAAAGGAACCCTTACATGACTCCTTTAAGGAACCCTTAAAGGAACCCCAGTTTGGGTACCATGGAGCCTTAGGGCTACACCTGCGAGCACGGATCTTCTGATGGGGATACCCCCGATTTCTGGGATGCCCTTTCAGCAGATCTCCGCTGAAAGCTCAACAGGTTTCATATAGTTTAGACTACCTTTAAAGGGATCCTTAAGGGTTCCTTTAAAGGATCTATAGGGTTTAGGGTTTAGGGGGCTCCTTTAAAGGGATCTACAAGGGTGCCCGTAAGGGATCTGGTTTTAGGGTTTAGGATTTACCTTGGGATCCGAAACCCTACCGTTTTAAGGGTTCTACCCTCTAATTGAGGGGTCATAACCTACTATTTTGTAGGGTTTGGGGTCACAGGTAGAGTGATGACGACAACATAGCTTGATTCTTGCTATGGTAGTTGTTGGGTTTGTCGGGTTCTCGTTGAAAGTGTTGAAATCGTATTTGTTTGTTTTATGGGCGCAATAGACCCTCAGCCCTAAGCCCTAAACCGTATAATAATGCCTCCCGAACTGAGACACTACAGGTAGCATTCACTCTAAACCCTACCTGAACCCAACTACGCCTACTTTTTAAGGATTGATCTTTATGCAGTAAGACAAAGCAGAATAAGGGCTGTTATGGTGTCAAGACGATCTAGCAAGTTCTCAATCCTGGGTTCTTATCAACACTGATGCTTTCTGTAAGGTTATAGCCAGTATAGAGGCCTTATATGCTCCCAAGATGCAGCCCGGAAAGAAAGTGGGCGTTCGTTGTTCAGGTAGGCCCTCCGCTCCGTTAGAGGAGTTCAGAGACTCCATTGAAGGCGGGCTGGCTCTAGAGGACGCGACCCGTTTTGGGTTCTTAGTTTTTTTATGATATGTGTGTATGTATATATATACACACATGGTGTATGTTGTGTCTTTCTTTTTGACGGCGGATTGGATTTTATGGAGGTTTGTGTTTAGCATGTGGCCGGAGGAACAGAAGACCAGGGGCCCTTAAATCTAACTTTTCCTCATCTTACGAGCCCTTAACATTCAACAAGGCACCTGAATATTTGAGACACCCGACAAAACCTGCACAGAACCCTGATCAAACCTGTTTGCAACCAATTGGAGAAGAACCACCGAAAAAGCGGAACCCCAAATCAGTGCTGAATTGCAAAGGAAACCCCCAATATTCAAGACGCCGCATGTCAGCAAAAGCTAAACATTAAGCCTTGAACTTTAAACTCTTATAAACCCCAAACCCTGAAGACCTCTCTGACGCCAGTGTCTAAGTCTAGGGTATGAGGGTTTCAGGGTTTCGAGCTTAGAGTTTCATGAGGTCCCGTAGATCCTGGTATGCAGAATCTCATACAAGATTTTGTGGTATTCCGGAGTTTAGGGCTTCGGGGGGGCGGGTTATCTTACGATTTTAGCTTTGTCTATTTAGGCTGTAGGACAGCAGGTTGACGGGTTTCGGGGACGGTCGGAACATGCATTAGGGTTTAGGGTTTAGGGTTTAGGGGTTTAGGGGTTTAGGGGTTTAGGGTTTAGGGTTTAGGGGTTTAGGGGTTCAGTGTTTAGGGTTTAGGGTTTAGGGTGGTGTCTGTGAGCGAAGCAAGCGGTTCTTTTCGGCGCATGTGCCATGTGCTCAGTCAGATCCCGGGGAGGATCTAGCAAACTGGCAGTTAGGGGTTTGTAGGGTTCAGGGTTTAGGGCTTACTATGTATGGCCTAAACCCTAGGCCTTATAGGCCCTGAATCCTGTTTCGACTGCAGGAGGGATTTTTGAAGGAGAGAGTTTTGAGGGTTGAGGTCAGGCTTACGGTTTACAGTAGGTCGTAGGAACATTACTTGTGGTTCAGGCTTACCAAAATGTATCAAGTTCCGGGTTCCGCTTCTTGTAGATCCTCCCGGTTTTCTGGCATTCCCTTGTGGAACTCCCAATCCTCATTACCCGCCTGAGCTGTGAAACGATCTGTCGTCGTGGCATCCCTCGGTGACCGTGGACTTGCCGTATGTCGCGAACTGGGCTGAAATGAGAGTTTCCGAAAATGGGGGACCCTAATATAGTACCCTAAATACTAAATAGTAGGATCCTTATCATATGGACCCCAGAATAAGGTACCCCTAATTTTCGGAAACTCCCAAATTGGTGCGAGCCCCTAACCCCGAAGCCTGACCAATGAGTATCAGCATTCCCTTATGGCCCCTATATCATCCTGGGGATCCAAAAACCTACTGTTTTAGGGGTTAGACCTTCTAATTAAGGGGTCATAACCTACTATTTTGCAGGGTTTGGGGATACAGGATTACATGATTAAAACATACCACAAAACCGCAGTGTAGTTATTCAGACCCCTATGTGGCTAGACTCAGCGACCCTAAGTATGAGCAAGATGGGAGTCGTGATGACAGTGCATAGCCGCTTTTCGCAGCAGGCAGAATCAGGCGAGGTCAATAAGAGCGTGCTCGCGGTGGGGTACCTGCGCGTTGCTGTCCCGTATGCAACTGACAGGGTCGGCCTTTGAAGCATAAGATTGAGTTTGCTAATGCCCAGCGGTCGCCTGGCTATGTGATTACATGTTTCGCTTGTAGCAGATATATTGGTCCTGGATGCATTATCGGAACTGAAGCGTGCTATGCACACGAAAAACTTACCCTTACCCTAAACCCGCGAGACCAACACATGCTTCCTAGGTAAGGAAGATCCCCTACAACTGCGTACAGGGCCTTCATACTTCCAACATGTCTTCTTCAGGTGCCCAAAAGCATGTGTGTGTGTATATATATATATATGTATTTATTCATTTATTCATTTATTTGTTTCTAAACATACAACTATATATATATATATACATACATACTTCACAAGTTTAGTCTTTTGGTGTATACGTAATATGCCCAAAAACATCCACCAACGATTTTCTCATCGTCCAGGCCCCTGGAGTACCTTGATAACATGTTGGTGACGCAAAAGATATGGCTATGTCCTTACGGGACCATCTACCCGAAGTAGGGTTCCTTTAAGGGGTTCCGTAAAGGGTTCTATAGGGGTTAGGCTATTTCCTTAAGGGACCGTGTGCCCAAATAATATAAACGTTGGCCTTAGAGTAGTTCCTATAGAGGTCCAGATACCTTGGGGCCCAAGTATATATTATGTGGGTACGTGGACCCTTATTGCCTAAACCCTATAAGACCCTTTAAAGGAACCGAATTAAAGGAACCCTTTAAAGGCACCCTTTAAAGGAACCCGTAAAGGAACCCTAATATATTATGTGGGTACGTGGACTCCTAGAGTTTAGCTAACCCTAGGCGTCCAAGACACATGGTGACATATACATACACACACATATATATATATATATACATACATACATAGATGCATACATACATACTATAGGCAGACGTTTGTATTTGAAGAGTTGAACCTATTGTGTATATATACATATATATATATATAGATTCCTGCGAGGGTGCTCATGTCGTGAAGGATCCATGTCAAGTTAGTTATACACGCTGCAAGAAAGTTTACGTACATGCATCTGCATACATTACGTTTACATGGACCGCAGGGTTCACTATCTACTGCTAGAGTTTAGGTAGCTGGTGCCCATGAAAACCCGTCGAGAAGCTCATGCTGTAGCAGGCGCAGGGCAAGTGCGGGCAAGCTGGGTCTGTCACTCGTGCTAAGGGGTTTCATATGCTTTTGAAGGGCCGTAATCTAGACGTACATTGCCTGAGCATCCCATGACTCAGCATTTTGAGGGATTTAGAATTTGGGTCATACGCTACTGCGTTTGTAGGGTTTGGGTTAACTTCAGGTGACCTATGATAGGGCCGATAGAACTCCTTCATTGTACATGTTATTTGTGCTACCTTCAGGCATATTCCCTGAAACCCTCAAGCGCTCCCTCTAAATCAGCTGAACATGGCCTATGTGCATCAAGGGTACAGGTAAGTTCTACGTAAAACCCTTACAAAAGATCGGAAAACTCATTGAACAACCAGACCCGTCAAAGTTTCAAAAGAAAGTAATTACGTCAAAGGGTATCCATTTACTGATTTACTGTTACTTTAAGATTCGGCCTTGCGATCACTCAAGACACACCCCAACGACTAAACCCTGCTTGGAGGATCATGGGACTTAGTACGTAAGGTTAACACTACATTAATTGGGCTTTCTTTTATTATAATGGTGACCTTATTCATAACCCTCAGTTACTAAGTCCTATGCTCCTTCACTTAAACCCTCTACTTCGCTTCACAAGTTTTCCAAGTAGTGTCCGAACCCCTGCACCCATAAACCCCTAAACCCTAAACCCTGAATCATAGAACTCCGTGTGACCTGAGAGCCTGCCGTTTTGCTCTGCATACTTGCCGATTTTTGGATCGGCTTTCAATCGTGTCGCCTGGTGGCCTTATAATCGAAGCGAGTGATTTTATATGTGGCCTTTAAAAGGGTCCGTAGACCATCTACCTGGAGTCTAAGAGGCTTCTATATCAAATCAATAGGGCTTCTATAAGGGTTGAGGGTCTTGCGGTTTTAATACAGATGTTTGGATACTTGTAATTAAATCGTATTCCTGAGGGTTCTTTACTAGTTTTTAAACTACAGACAGTATACCCCACAAGTTATTCTAGTTACTGAGGCCCTCTATGATGTGGGCATGGATTGTCACTGCTAGTAGTTCACGCATGGTTACGGGGCTGAGTATAGGGATCTTGATAATTGCTAATAGCCTCACTGCATATCCTGAGCTTTCCTATGACACTTATATACTATACAATACCTGCACCTGGACCCTACAAAGCCTTCCTTTTTAGGGTTCCCTATTAAATTATTATGATTTCTTTACATAAGGACTTAAAAAAAGTCAGGTTATTTGGGGTTAAGGCAAACCCTCTTCCATGCAATGCTTGAGGCTCCTATATTATCGTGGTTCGGGCCCTGTCGTGTTCAGTTCTGAAGGTTCCACACGCAGGCTGTCTATTACAGACCTCCGGGTTCCTCATAGGGGCCTTTATGGGTTCGAAGAGGCTTCCTTTACAATTTTCATGTAAAGGGTTGCTATAAGCGGTATAAAGTGGCTTGATATAGGGGCAAGTAGTTTAGTATTCTTAGGGTTCCTTATAATGAGCATACTATAATATGGTAGCTGTATCATACCCCAAAACCCTATTCTATTCTGTCAGCGCCTCCATATGCTGCTGTTTGGTGAAGTCACTTGGCTGACAGCTTTGAATATGCATGCCACGTGTTTGCCAACCAGTGGGCTGTTTGCACTTGCTGGTGGCAAGCAGTAACCACAGAGCTGTTGCCCTCCATCGGCACAGCCGGGCCAGGATCGCGGCAGTAAGTTGGTCAAATCCCCGGATAGTCACAGCAATAACTATCTTACATGAAACCGAAATGCCCTATTCAATCATGAAATGAAGTCTGCTACATTAAGTCTTGGTGCAGTAAAGTGGTTGTCACATTTTAGGAGCACGCGAAAACTGTAGGTTTTCGGATCCACTGGTAACGATTTAAACACGGCTCCAAAGGATTGCCTCGCAGTCCGGGTGGAACCGACGTACTGCTCTTGACTACCTGTGCCTCTTGACTACCTGTGGCTCTTGAGCAATCAAGAATAGGTGCACTAAAACCGAAACCGCGGCCGGAACGATCCCTGAAACCTAAACCTCAAAAGATCGAACCCCTACAACATACTGTTAGCCCCTAGGCTGTTCAGTCGTATCATGTTTTGTTTTTTTGTTTGGTTCCTAGTCTAATACAACTAATACGGTCCAGTGGGTTACTGAACAGCCTCGACCTTTATCTTAACCCACAGCATGGTCGGATGCTTGATTGTTATTGGGGAAGGGGTGGGCCATGTACAAACCTACAGTAGAAGCTAGAAAGTTGGAACATCATTAGCCTCATGCCCTTAAGGTAAAGTATAGGGGATCCTAGCACCAATCCTCCTAAACCCATGTTCCAACTTTTCGGGGTTCGCTGTAAGCCCCAAACCTGCCTAGCAGTTCGGCGGACCCAGATTTGCTGTAGGGCTTGCATTGGTTTGCTCACAGGCTTTTAACATTCTTGGGGAGGTGCTTGTAGTGCCTAGCTTTAACATTGGGGGGTTCATAAGGGTCTAGTTATGGGAGTGCCATGTTGACTTCGGGCGCCTACCTCCAGCATTTTGGGCGGTATTCAACACAAGACGGCAGGTTCATGCTTTAGGGAACAACGCCTGTAATCGAAACCCTAAGCTGCACAATCACGCTACATTGAGTACAACGCAAACCAACCCGCCAAAGCTTGGACGCCAATGAGAGAAGTTGCTGCCGACAGTAAAAGATGTGTCGGCGTAGGACCTTCGCTTGTGCGCATTCGGCAAGCTGTCCAGGCTGCACGCGAAATTCAGAGAGAAGCGAAGCATAACATAGGGGCCTTAATAATTAGAATAAGTTTTTGGGGCCCAGCCCCAAATAGTATAGGTCATTATTAAGGCACCTATAGTACCTGGATGCTGCAAAGCTTCACATCCGAACGTTGATGTTGTGGGTCTGGTCCTAAACCCTATAAGTGAATGTGAACCCTGTCAACACCAGATGCCCAGCAGCCGCAGCAGTTTCCTTAAAGTTTGTTGGCGTTTACGGTTTAGGGGTTCCGGCATACCATGGTTCTGGCTTTTGCCAGTGGCAGTCCATCAACTGGGTTTAGGGTTTAGGGTTCTATCAACCACAGTTGCCTTCTGCTGTGCTGCTGCAACAGCTTGTCTTGCGAGTCACTGTCAGCACCATCGGCTTGCCCACTAGTGGCTGAGCGGTCTTGCTGAAAGAAAAGACGTGCTGCAGACGCACTGGCGCGACACCTGCTTCTCAGATGGGCTTAAGGTATACTGGTTTACTTAGAGGTTCATGGGACTTAGTAACTATGGTTCTAAATAAGGTAACTATACTTATAACTGGTTCTAACCCCAGTTAGGGTACTCATAACTGTACTTACTAAGTCCCATGAACCTCCAAGTACGGTTTAGAGATTAACACCCAGTACCCGACAAGTAACCTTAAACAGGTAATGTAGGAACCTGATTAAGAAACCCTGGGCCTACAACCCCAAAATAGTAGGATTCATATAAAGAACCCTAATGAAGGCCCAAGGTTGCTTAAGCAGGTTCCCACAGGCCCTCTGTATAATATACCCCAAAACCCTATACGGCCCCTATATCATAGTATCCTTGTAGTATCCCTTTCAAGGTTCCTACATTAGGCACATCGGTGGGTAGAGCGTATGCTTTAAGATTCATGTGGCTCTGGCAGGCTTCAGCCCCGAACCCTAAACCCCAATCTCCACCCCATGACCCAAAGGCTCCGTGTACCTTTATAGTAGATACTTAAGCCTTAAAGGGGTCCCTATATAGGTACTTTAAGGCCTAAGGCCTAAGTATATACTCTATGGGCACATGGAGCCTTATAAGTACCCTAAACCCTATAAAACCCCTTAAATTTTAAAGGAACCCTCAAAGGACCCCCTATGACTCCATGACAACTTTAACTCTGAAAGACCCGAAACCCGAAACCCCAAACCCGAAACCCTAAACCCTGAAAGACCCAAAAGCCCAAAAACGCCCAGGAGGTTTAGGGTTGCGGGGTGTGGAGGTTAGGATTATGGGGTAAGGAGTTTGGGTTTTAGGGGTGAGGAGTTCGCGGCTGATGACTGACTTAGGTCCCCCCGAACCCTGGCCCTAAAAATCATAGGTCCCATGTCCAAGGTCCGTTTCTACAGACCCTAAATCCCAAAACCCTAAACCGCTAAACCCTAAACCCCTGAACCCCTAAACCCTATCCTGCTTGGGGTCTGCGGAAGCCCTGGTCTGCTAGAGGTCCAGATGATGCTCGAAGAGCAGCAGCGGCTTGAGGACGGAGGGCGGACCCAAACCTTAAGTCCTTCAAAAGATCCAAAAGAATAGGGCTTGGGTTTAGGGTTTGGGGTATAGGGTTTAGGGTTTAGGGGCTGATATCCTACCCTTGTTTTCAGGTATCTTTTTTTCTATACACCTAGGTGTCCTAAAAAAGCGGTTAGGTATGACCCGCAGGGCTTTAAGGGGCCCTACAAGAGTTCTATAGTTCTATAAGGGTACTATAAAGGGTACTAGGTTTAGGGCTCCCCACTGGGAGGTTCATGGGTAGTTATAATTGGGGTTATAAGTAGGATAACCATAGTACTAACCCACACTAGGTAACTTATATCTCCATCTATAGCTACGACGAACCTCCAAGCAGCAACTCTCTTTTGTCCTTTTCATATTGGGGCCTCCATTTTAAATCCGAAGACTAGGAAAAGGGCACGCGCTTTAATTCAGGGGGCTCCTGGGGAACCTAAGATCCACTATTATAAGAAGAGAGTTTCCTGAAAGGTACGAGTATTTGCCTGTTACAACCCTAAGGGTCCATGTACCCAAATATTTTATATAGTTTGGCCTTAAAGTAGTTCCTATTTAGGTACTTTGGAGCTTGGGTACATGGACCCGTAGGGTATGCTTGGGGTTTAGGGTTCAGGGGTTATGATAATAAAGGGGTCTGAAAGTTGCCCCTAGTCTTCCTACGCAACATGCCAGAATGTACCCCCAACACCCTCTTTTCGGGAGGAGGTCCTATAATCCTATATTGCGTATCTATACGTACTCCTACACTTCCTTGTACCCTGGAAGGCTTACTAATAAGGATTCCTTTGAGGGTTCCTTCAAGGGGATCCTTTAAGGGTTCTTTTAAGGGTTCCTATGTAGGTACTTCCAGGGTAAACGCGTGGAACCTGAGGGTAAGAGCCCAGGAGGAGCAGAGCTCAAGCCACAAAGGGTTTAGGGCTTGAGGGGTTTGGGTTTAGAGTTTAGGGCTTTAGGGTTTAGGGCTTCAGGGTCTACGGTTTAGGCTTTATAGGGCTTTAGGGTTCAGGGTTTAGGGCAGGGTTAAGGGTTTCGAACTCCCGAGGAAAAACTTTTGCATGTCTTCAAGCCTTAAATTTCACGCCCTGATCCCTAAACCAGAAGCCCTGACTAATCCTAAGCTCTCATGTAGCCCTATGCCCTCAACTCGAACAGAGGTTCTTGTAGCCTTCGAGTTTAGGGTGCCGTATTCCTGCTATAAGCAGCTCCCATCTTACGCTAAACCCTAAATCTTTCTTGTTTGCCTTCCCAAAGGCTCCACGCACCTTTATAGTAGATACTTAGGCCTTAAAGTACCTATATAGGGACCCCTTTAAGGCTTAAGTATCTACTATAAAGGTACATGGAGCCTTTGGGCTTGCATCTTGTCCCTGATGAGAACTCTCAGAGAGTATCCGTAACACTCCAAGAATAAAGACCACTAAGGGGTTCGGGTCTAAGCTCTACAAGCAGTACCTAGTTTGCGGGTATGGTCTTTGTACTGGGTTCTTGCTTATGGAAGTATATGTGGACCCTCAAACGCATCTTAAACTAAGCGTCAGTTTGAAAAAGTAAGCCGACAAAAACCATACGATCCACCCACCCCCCCATTCTCTAGTGCCGGTGGAGCGGAACTTCATCCCTCGACGCCGCTCGCGGTCCGTTTGATGATATGGACAGGGACAGAAAAACGCAAGGACTTCAATTGCACGATGGCCCAGGACATCAACACGAACATGAGGCGGCCACAGTGGAGTGATTCAGGGGCTAACACATTCTGAGCCCGACCATCGGCGGGGTCATGAGCTTAAGCAGCACACATGCATTTTCGACAATCACGTGGTGCCGCTATTTCTCGGACTGGCTTCACAGGTCCAGGTGTACAGCTGCTCCAGGCTTTCCTGCAGGACGAGCAATCTGGTACCGCCACATTACACCCGCTAAAACCTTACTACCCCCACTAAACCCTTAACCCCTAAACCCCTTAGCCCATGAACCCCTAAACCCCTTAACCCTTAAGCCCCTAAACCCTTAAACCCGTAAACCCCTAAACCCTTGAACCTCTAAACCCCTAAACCCCTTAACCCCTAAACCTCTAAACCCCTTAACCCCTAAACCCCTTAGCCCCTAAACCCTTAAAGCCCTACACCCCTAAACCCCTAAATTCCTTAACCCCCAAACCCCTGAACGCCTTAAACCCCTTAACCCCTAAACCCCTTAACCTCTAAACCCCTCAGCCCCGAAACCCTTAAACCCCTAAGCCCCCGAACCCCTAAACTCTCAACCCCTAAACTCTTAAACCCCTAAACCCCTTAACCCCTTAAACCCCTAAACCCCTAAACCCCTAAGCCCCAAACCCCTAATCCCCTAAACCCAAACGCCCTCAAGGACAAAGCTCCTGCCGCTCCGATGAATGAGGCAAGCCGGGGCAACTCCAAGGAGACGTCGGGCTAAGGGTTCCTTTAAAGGATTCTTAGGGGTTCCTTTAAAGGATCCTTAGGGGTTCCTTTAAAGGGATCCTGTAAAGATTCCTTTAAGGCTTTCTTGGGTTCCTTTACAGGGTTCCTTTAAGGGTTTTATTACAGGGGTTCCTTTGAAGGGATCCTTTAAGGGTTCCGTTCAGGGTTCTTTTGTGGCGTCCTCTAGAGGGGTCCCAATAAAGGGATCCTTTACGGGTTCCTTCAAAGGGCTTTCTATAAAGGGCTCTTTAAAAGGCTTCCTTTGAAGGGCTCCTGTAAGGGTCATGTCAAAGGAGTCCTTTGGGGGTTTCCTTTAAAGGGTTCCTGTAAAGCGATTCCCTTAAAGAGTTCCTGTAAGGGTTCTATAAAGGGTTTTTAAAAAGGGTTCTTTTAAAGGAGTTCTGTATGGGTTTGGGGGGTGGGGTTTAGTAAGCTAGGGGTTTATCGGGTGTACGGGTTTAGGCTTTGCAGGGTCGAAGGTTCAGGGTTCAGTTTAGGACGTAGGGCTTAGGGTTTAGAGTTTCGGGTTTGGGGTTTAGTAACTTGGGGGGTTTCGGGCTTGGAGTTTAAAGTTAAGGGTTTATAAGGTCTGGGGCTTGAGTTTAGTAAGTTTGGGATTTAGGGTTTAGGGCTTTGGGTGTGTCTTTTCTGCGGGGACTTTGGCACAGCATTACACGACAGTTACATTTATGGCTCCGCCCCCCTGAGAGCTGGTCTTGACAGTGATGTTGGCTGCTATCTTAGGCTTTGGAGTACCATACTTTAACACTTTTTTCTTAAAGGAACCCTTATGAAATAAAAGTTTATACTTTTTCTCCCTGGTTACTTGAAAGCCCAGTATCTTAGGCTTCCCGGGGATTCCAAATATCCCCTTTCCCTGGGCATCAAAATAGCCCAAAAGCCTTACATAGTATGGTCTTTGGGCCCAAAAGCCTTAATATATGAGTCCTTAGATTCCTAGGGTTTGTTAAGGAATATACAGTACCTTGAGACCAATATCCCCTCAGTTAAGGAACATACAGTACCTTAGTTTTATAGTAGGACCCCTAGCCTACCATGATTTAAGGAATACTCCGTATTTCAGGGATGTTGGAGTCCTCCAAACCCTAAACCCTATACAGTAGAAGCCAGAAAGTTGGAACATCATTAGCCTCCTGCCCTTACAGTAAAGTATAGGGAATCCCAGCATGAATCATCCTAAATCTATGTTCCAACTTTCTGGGGTTCACTGTAGATCCCTTAAAGGAGCCCTTTTAGATCCCTTTAAAGGAACCCTAGGAGTCTCTTGGTTCGGCCTTGCGAGGGCGGTTCTTCGGCTTTGGGGGTTTATGGGTTTAGAGTTTATACAGTAGAAGCCAGAAAGTTGGAACATGAGTATCCTCGTGCCCTTAAGGTAAAGTATAAGGGATCCTAGCACTAATCCTCCTAAACCCATGTTCCAACTTTCTGGGGTTCGCTATAGTGAACTCCAGAAAGTTGGAACATCGATTTAGGATGATTCATGCTGGGATTCCCTTTACTTTACTTTAAGGGCATGAGGCTAATGATGTTCCAACTTTCTAGCTACTACTACCTTAGGGTTCTTAGAGCCTAACCCCTAAAACGGTAGGTTTTGGGATCCCCAGGTAGGAGTTTAGGGTTTAGGGCTTGAGGCCTTAGGGGTTTAGGGTTTAGGGGTTCAGGGTTTAGGGCTATAGCTTAGATAGCGAAGGGGGGAACTTTAAACTTTTTGGCCTTATATATTAGCTCTATCTTAGAACCCTAAACCCTAAACCCTAACTTTTTGGGGCCCGGCTGCTGAAGAAGAGAGCCTTACAGGCTTCTTGTAAGGGTGTTTCAAGCGTTCGCGGTTGCTCTTCAGGTCTATAGGGTTCTTGTGCCCCTAAACCCTAAACCCTACACCCTAAGTCTCAAACGGCTTCCAGAAGGGTGCTGGTTTTAGAGGTTGGAAGTGATTAGGGTCATCAGGGTAGTGTGCTTTTAGGAGTTCCTGGAAGGGTTTCAGGCTTTCCAGGTTTGTGGTGACTTTGACTATTGGTTTATTGGTATTTGGGGTTCTTAGGGGTTTGGGTTTAGAGTCACTAGAGGTTCACTCAAAGGATCATGGGACTTAGTAACCAGGTTCTTAATTACTTATCACCCAGCTTGAGGTACTTATAACTTTACTTGCTACGTCCCATGATCCTCCAAATGGGGGTCGGGGGTTCAGGAGTTAAGTAGTCTTGGAGTCTCTGGGAACAAATCCGAAACATTAGACCCAAACGGTTTAGGGTTTAGGGGGGTTTAGGGTTTAGGGTTTAGGGCCTTGTTGTGAACCCCTTAAAAAGGTTTGGGTGGTTTAAGGTAAACACCAGCACAGAGCCCTTCCAAAAAATGGCATTCTTCTGGGCACCAGGAGAGCAGCCCCCGAAAAGGGCGCAGTGAGTCTCCCATGAAGGCCCGCTGAGCTTAAGGGTTCTTTGGGGTCACTAAACGGGGTTCCAGGCCTTGGGTTGAGAAGGTGGCCCGTTCTGTTAGGTTGTTAGGATCTAGGGTTTCGGTTTGGCAGTTAGGGGGTAGATGTGGTTTGTGGATTGAGGTATATAGGCTTGGGTTCATGGGTCAGGGTTTAAGGTCGAAGAAAGTTGTTGCTTTTTCCCTTTTGCCCTAGTGAATTCAGATGGGGGAGGCCCTACCAGCGGCTGGGATTCAGGTTGTTTTTTCTGTTAATGGATACGGTTATGGCTCATGGTAGCCTGGCGCTAATCAACAACTGGAGAACCAGACCTAACCCTCCATCAAGCATTGCCAAAGTATCCGAAGTACCTCCCACGGCTACAAGGTAATCTCACGCTGGCATACCCCGCAGAAAGCAGTGCCATGGGGTTGCTGTCTCAACGTTAGCTTTCCTCTCGGAGCTGTCCCCGGTAGGAGGCCTCACAGGTGGCTTTGTCAAGAATCTGATGAAGGACCTGCATGCTGGGCCAGGTGAGGAGACAAGGACTGGAAAGATTTGACAGATGCAGAGCGGGCCCACGCTGGTCCGCTTTTTTTAGGGATAAGCAGCTTCCTTGCGTACTAGCCCTGGACCCCGTAGATGGGCCAGAATAATAGCTATTAGTAGTATATGCCTTAAAGTGCCGACCATCATACATAAATCCATTCTAAGATCCGTTGTGTTCCCCCCAAACCCTATGAAACCTTCATGACACCTTATTAAAATTGACAGCAAACTGACCTACACCCTAATCCTAAGCCTAGGAGTCTTGAAAACTCTCTCAACCCTAAACCTTATAGCATCTAACAAACCTAAGCAGTAAAAACTCTAGCCGAACCTTCGCCCTGAACCTAAGCCTTAAAACCCTAAGCCTTAAAGAAGCCTCTAATCGACCCCGCCACATGAACCCTGCTTTGAGGATCTTTTGGCTTAGTAGGTACAGTTACAAGTACCCTAACCCAGACCCCCGGGAGGATCTAAAAAGTAGATCCCCTAATTTGGGACCCTAGCTACTAAAGGTTACTTTATAGCAAGCCCCTTAAGGGATCTACTTTTTGGATCCTCCGGGGGGTCTGGAAACTGGAGTTGAAGTTAATCTTAAGTACAGTTACAATATCTATGTATATATCCCTAGCTACCAAGTCCCATGAACTTTGAAGTAGAGCCTAAACCCTAAACCCTGAAAAAAGGCACCCTTAAAGGGAGCCTAGAGTACCCTCAAAAGAACCCTTATAACCCTAGTTACTCACTCCCATGAGCCTACAAAACCCTAAACCCTTATAGATCCTTGAAAGAACCCCAAGAAATATATAATAGAACCCTATATACGAGCTTTAAGGGGGCTGTTTGGGTCCCGCCTGAGGTGACCCGAAGTCGGCGCGGGGCTTGGCCTTCGCTCGAGACTCCAAAAGCCCTTGAGGGGCAAAGGGATCTATAGGGTTTAGGGTTTAGGGTTTAGGGGATTTCGGGTTCCCTTAAATCTAAGGTTAGAAGTATGGGCCCTAATAATATGGACCCTTAGGCCTTTTTGAGGGGGTTCTAGGGACCCTTAAGAGTCTATATAGGGTATATAGTAGGTATTTAAGGATCCCAGGGTTAAGGGCCCATACTAGGGGCCCATGGTTTCAACCGTTGATTAAAGGGGTTCTATAGGGCATGTGATGCAAGGGTTTAGGGTTTTGGGGTTTAGGCTTTTTCGGGTGTTCAATTTTAGGGTTTAGGTGTTACGGTTAGGATTTGGGGTGCAGGCTTTTCCGGTCTGGGTTTTGGGAGACTCCAAAAGCCATGAATTAAGGAATACCTGGAGAGATTGGAGAGATGTTGGGCTTTGGGTTCCTGTAGAGAGGTTCTGTACCTAGACACTCCAAAAGAATTGAATTAAGGAATACATCTTGGTTTAAGGTTCAGGATTTAGGGCTTAGGGTCTAGGTACTATTTCTATGGTATATTCCTGAACCAAGGAATACCTAGAGTAACCGACCATCTAGGAGTGTTGAAGCCTCCACGCATTGCCCTTAACCCGAAAGGCCTTGTGAGTATCAAAAAGAGTTCTCGTTAAATTAGCATTGATTGGGAATACCTTCCACTCCTTTTTCCCTTGCATAACTATTATAATGACACACAAAACCCTGAGCTCTAAAACCTACACTTTCCACCCGAAGCCCGAAACTCCAAATACGAAGCCCTCCAGCCCCCCCCCCCTCTCTCAACAAAAAAGGTTTGAACCTCCGGCAAAAAGAAACAACTTGTTCCCAATCCGATCTTGATTACTATGTACCCACAATGTAGACCCCGGATTCATAACCCCCTGCCTAAAAAGGTGTTCCAGTAGGAATTGTTCCCAAAGCAAGGCCTTCAACGTCCATTATATTTCTTGAATGATGTCTATTTTAAGCGTCTTACTGAAAAAACACATCTAATTAATCATAGTTCTGATTCTTATGATTAAGGAAACTCCCATAGCTTAACACTAAACCCTAAACCCTTAAAGGGTATCGGGCTCTTGGAACCTTACGAGAAGCCCAGGACGCGGCACCACACCTGGCACAACCAGTCTGCCAGCAACAGTCCAGGGTCCTCCAGCCTTATTACGGTTTAGGGTTGGCTTAGGGGCTTAAGGTTTTAGGATTTAGGGATTCAGGATTTAGGGTTTAGGGGCTTAAGGTTTGGGGTTTAGAGTTCAGGGCTTGAGGTTTGGGGTTTAGGGTTTAAGGCTTGGCGTATATGATGATACTTGCTGAATAGTGTGGTGTTTTATAGCAGCTTTGCCTGGCTTTTAAATGGTTGATGTGGTTTTAGAGCATTTACCGGTGCCTTCAGCATTGGAGCTTCCTGCCTTTTCTGGTTCGAGCCTACACGGCATCACGTGGATTTAGGGACTAGGCCAGTGACTGGGTCTGGGGTTTAGGGCGGAGTTTTCTGAAGCGGACGGGTCGTGGCTAGACGAAACTGTTTGGCTAGTCTCGAGGTTGTTTTGGGCATGATGCCTCTGTTCGTCCAAGAAGCTTGTTCTCAAACGGTTGTACTTGAGGTTCAGGGTTTAATTAAGTCCGACAAGCATATAGTATAGGGTTGCATTTACGGGTTAGTCGGCGCTTGCAAATTAATGGTGATTCGTCAGGGGTTCTTTTAAGCAGGATACTGTTTAGGGCGGGCCTACAGTCTATAAACCCCGCTAAACATTGTTAAGGGGTCTGCAGCCTCAGCCACCTAAAACCCCAGCCTTGTTCCAAGGCCCATGAAGGTTCCAAGGAAGAAACACATCCAAACAGGTATCCTGCCGGTATATTGGTCAGGATAGGGTTTGTAAGGGTGACCACCGGAACGGCTCTGCATTGGGGCTTTCAGAGGCTTCTGGAAGAGTGCAATACAGGCTGTGATTTCCTTTCAGTTACTTTTGTGGAGTTTAGGTTGATTCAAAGTTTAGGGTTTAGGGGCTTAGGGTTCAGTTGTCAGGAATTCATTGTTTAGCTATGTGGTATGGGGCTTTCTGAGTTTCCTATTAGGAGCTTGCAGGCCCTAAACCCTGAAACCCAATGGCGCAAGCTTGGACAAACTTGTCCCTGAGCCCAAACGTTTTGGTTTCAGAGACCCCGAAAGGTCCAAGTGATGGTATAGTATATACTTTGGGCTCAAATACCTACTAAGTACCTACTATAATGGTACTTGGACCCTTTGGGGACAGCTTGTTGGGCTGATGTCACTGGATTGGCGGATCTAGGAGGCCAGCATCAGCAAGTTTGGTGCACGCGTGCCTTGCGCGTGACTTGGGACCAGGGCTCCCACGATGGCGCACATCCCGCCTCCGTGCAGGTCAGGGGCCAGCGGTACTGTGTTCGCTTCTTGACAAAGCCTGGTGTTGCCAAGGAGTCGCCGACCAGCCCAGCATCACCGAATCTCAGGGATCCGGCCGCTTTGAAGAATTTACTCATTTGGATGTTGTCTGTCGTATATCAGACATCAGTTTCCTCTCAACTCTCGACATCAGGTGACTGATCCCGACTACGTGCCAACGGAAGCGTCACCTGCATCATCGGTGCCGCTGGAAAATCTCATGGCGCACCATCAACTTGAGCTTCCGTGTTCTTATGTACTAACGCTCAACTGGCTGGCGAGTGCATTGAGGCAACAAGACTCGCACAGATGTCGCGGCTGCTTCCGCCGCCATGTACTATAGGGACCCAAAAACTCCCTAACTAGTTTGGGGGTTCCTTGTTATGACTAATAGTATAATGTACCCCAAAGCCCTGTGCCAATTATTAAGGCCTCCATCTTACCAGGACCTAAAGCAACTTCATCCAAAGTTGCACGCAGCGGGGGCTTGGTTAACTGAGGCCTCCACGGCTTTTGCTGAGAGCAGTGAAGAAAAGGTCATCGACATCCGGAGTTTTTTGGAGGGCTTAGGGTTATCGGGAGGGTCATTTGTTGTGGCCGCAAGACCCCATGAAAGGCACTAGCGCCCACAAGGAGCCCTTGGCTTAACATTGCACTGACATTTCCACGTCCTAAATCCTAAACCCCAAACCCTAAACCCTAAACCCCAAACCCTAAACCCAAACCCTATAAAACCTAGACCCTATAAACCTCTAAAAGCTTTTTAAAGGAACCCTAGGAACCCCAAAACTCCTCAAGCCTAAACCCCATAAGGACCCCTATAGCCCTTATAGACCCCCTTTTAAAGGAACCCCTATAGACCCCTTTGTAGCCCTTGCAAAGGGCTGATCCCTTAACTAGGAACCCCAAAGCCAAGTCTCTCTCAGACTGTTAAAGGAACCCAAAATCCTTTTAAAGAAACCCTTAAGGATCCTTTAAAGGAACCTCCCTATAGATCCGTCACTTTTCACTATAGATCCCTCAAAGGACTTTTAGGAACCCCAAACCCACCTCTCAGACACGTTAAACCCCTAAAATCCTCAACCCTGAACCCTATAGAGCTCTTTAAAGGAACCCTATAGACCCCTTTTAAGGGAACCCCTATAAACCCCTACAGAACCCCAAAACCCAAAAGCCCTTATAGATCCCTTGTAGTAGTCCTTATAGGAACCCTACATAGATTCCTTAAAGGAACCCTAGGTAGATCCTTTGAAAGGAACCCTTTCAGATCTTCTTTAAAGGAACCCTAGTGGCCCAAAACCCCACCTCCCAGACTCGCCAGGAAGGAGCGGTCTACGCTTCTGAAGCTGCCGGCAGAGTCGCTGCCAGCCGTGCCGCGCTTTTTGGGGTTTTAGGGTTCCTAGGCATCCTTTTAGGGTTCCTTTAAAAGGGGTCTGTAGGGTTCTATAGGGGTTTTAGGGCTTAGGGTTTTTAGGGGTTCTTTAAAGGGGTCTACCTAGGGTTCCTTTAAAGGGTTCCTTGAAAAGGGGGCTATAGGGTTCCTTTAAGGGATCTACCAGGGATCTACCTGGGGTTCCTATAAGGGTTTTAGGGGTTCCTTTAAAGGGATCTATAGGGCTTTCTAGGGTTCCTTTAAAGGGTTCCTTAAAGGGGTTTATAAGGGATCTATAGTAACCATAGTAACTATAATATGGTTTTAGGGTTTTTGGTTTGGCGTTTTAGGGTACCTTTAAAAGGGGTTGTTGAAGCCCAGGTTGGCCATCGCTCTCCGTAAAGCCTTGACGGCTCATGAGGACCTGAGGTCCATTATGCATGGCATGAGCCAGCATTGACATGTACAGCAGTGTTAGCATCTAAGC
>BGNK01002183.1:0-24939 GCA_003297005.1 Symbiodinium sp. clade A Y106 | reverse complement strand
GCCCATGGTGTGTGCTCCCGTTCGCTGGAATTGATCCTGGAACACTACAGAGAAGATTAGCATGGCCTCCGACGACACGCAGAACCCAAATCAATTCGATGAACCAGAACGTCAACAGGTTATGAGGCGCCCAACCGCTACTGCTACGCATGGCGATGAAGGAACTACGAGACCTTTGACAAATGGTGTACAGGCTCCCCTGAGGGGTAGCCAGGACATGGATGGTGAGGTGGTGACAGTAGAGCGCGACCACGCCCTCCAGTCCTCGCCAGTGAGACCTACGCAGCCCAGTGTGACTGGGAATCCAACCCCGCAGCCGGACACTGGTGTGACAGCTGGAAGGGCGAGACCTGCAGTGGGAGAGCAGACTGAGGTAGGACGTGGAGTCCCACCGCAATCTTCGCCTAACCTGGCAGCTGCCCAGCTTGGGGATCAGGTGACTCGACAGCCGCCGACATCCCGGCAACCCGGCCAACAACCGGGAGTATTAACCGGAATGTTACGGGCGGTTCAGACCTTGCCCGCCGCCGTCGAGAACTTGGTTGCAAGGTCCTCTTCGAGCCGCTCTGGTCAGGGCACCCCGGGTCAACTTGATAGTGTGGAGTGTGCATCAGTGCGCACTTCAGCTGAGCGCCCGACGCCGCCTCCGCCACCGGAGCTCTTCCAGGAGGGCCCACTACTTGATGCTACAACGCTGCAGCGAATGCAGGAGATGGCGTCAAGAGCGCCGCTGCTGTACCCGTCTGCATCGTCGGAGTACGTTGACGACCTACGCATGGGACCCCATGATTCGGGATTTGTCGGCCCACAGACTCCGCCACCGCCGTCGACAGCTTCTAGTGAGCTACAAGCAGAAGTGAGGAGACAGCTTAGTGAGCTGATGGGGATCAGAGATGAGGAAAGTAGGAGATTGCGTGCACAGGTAGAAGCCTTGTCCATGGAAAATTATAACCTTAGGATTCGTGCAGAATTCGAGGCCCAACAGTCGATGCAAGCCTCGAGACCTCCGACTTCTAGCCTAGCTGGGTTTCCTGGACTTGGGTGGTTTGGGAGAGGATTAGGTTCTCTGATTGGTCAGACCCGGACGGATCGTGCCTTGGATTCGGGCCTTCCTGTGGGTCACACGCCACAACCTCCGCCTGTTCCTCCCACCTTAACACCAACTCACACTTCCTTTCAACCACCGCCCAGGGCAGTGATGAATCATGTGACGACGTCCGAGGCAGTGCCTAGCTCAGCCCCTGGACTTACGCCTGCAGCACCCACCGGTTATGGTTTAGGCCCTAAAGCCCATAACCCTAATGCAGTGACTGACTCCGGGGAAGCACGGGGAACGACGGAAATTAAGGGTTTGGTAAGCATAGGACCTGACAACCCACCGCGACAAGACAATCCTGGCTTCGTAGCGCCTGCAATCCAAACCCACCTAATTAGTGAGGGAGCCCCCAGGCCCATGGTGGTAGGACCTGAACCCTGTTGTGCTCCTCCCAGCTTCGCAGGTTCCCCGTGTGCAGCTGCGGAGACACCACCAGCAAGTGTCCCTGGTCAGCCAGGTGGACCTCCCGGTGCTGGGCTAGACCCCATGAGCGTTGTGTTAACAGGGATGGCTCAACTTCAGTCGGTAGTTCAGGAAATGGCGAGCCCTAAGAGCAGTGCCAAACCTGAGACCATTAAGCCGGGTGTAGTTAGCTTGCCTGAACTCCCTCCCCACGGCCCAGAGAGTTGCCTAAGTTTTGCGGACTGGCTTCATGCGTCAAGGCCGGCCCTTGCTGATGTAAGCGACACGTCTGAAGACTTGTGGTCCAAGACCGTAAGTGAGGCCCAAACCTGGTATGCCCAGTACCTTAAGTTAGACCCGCTCGCCCGCCTGACTAACAAGCCTAAGCCTTCTGAAGAGCTAGCACAAGTTAAGTGGGCGCGAGTCTCACGCCGGATTGAGACCATGATTATCTCAGCAGCGCCGCAGTCAATCAAGGATGAGCTGAATGCGTCCCGAACGTCTGGGCTCCTAGCCCTCGTCTGGGCTCCTAGCCCTCCTTTGTAGGTTGTTCGTAATATACGGGCCAGGAAGTCTCACCGAACGAGAGCTCGGCCTAAAGAATATTACCGAACCGCCAGCGGGAACCTCCATCCAGGACACCATCGAGCTCCTCCGTAAGTGGCAAAGGTGGTGTAGTAGGATGGAAGAGCTGGGAGGCGTCCTTCCGGACAGTGCCCTCCAGGTGCGGGCGCTGTCTAGAATCACGAAGGCAGTGCTTCAGCAATATCCGGAAGTCGGGTTTCGTGTTAACTTAACTCGCGCTTCACTCCAGATAGACCTGACCCCTGACAATGAGAAGGTACAGAAGCTGCACGCTCAGCTCCTCAGCGAACTGGAGGCAATGGCGCACAGGGGTGATAAGGATAAAGATAAGGGTAGCCGAGACCCTCCGCCAGTGCCACCGATCCCTAAGATCAAGGGGGTAGAAGCCTCGACCCCTAATCCTCCAAACCCAAGGGGGCCTAAGCCGCCGAAGAATAACCCTAAGGGACCGAGTCCGCCAGCAACGCCGAATTCCCGTGAGCAGGGAGTACGACCCGCCTGTACATTTTACTCAGGACCCAATGGATGTAAGAAGGGTGTAGATTGCACCTACGAGCATAATTGGAGCTCTTTCTCGCCGGCTGAGAAGGCCCAGCGTTGCAAGAACTGTGGGAGCAAGTCCCATAAGGCTGCTGAGTGTAAGGCTGGCGTCCGGGCTGAGGATGGTAAGCCTAAGGTTAAGCCTCCGAAGGGTCCAGGAACCCCTAAGGCACCGGCTGGCCCTGCCAGCGCACCGAGCCAAGCGACTCAGTCCACGGACCCTGGCCACCAGCACATCAAAAGCTTGTTAGCCGACGCTGCGCTGTTGCTTCAGCAGTCCTTCCCAAGCAATAATCCTTCTGTGTCAACACAGTCTACGACCGTCCAGGCCACCCCGATTCCTGCACCTCCATCTGGCACCCCAGCCAAGGCAAGTCAGCCTAGCCCTGTTCCAGGTACTCCGGTTACCCTTGCATCCCTGAGTGCACAGCTGGATCAGTTGAGATCGCTGGCTAGGGATCCGGAGGTGAAGGTTCTTGCTGTTGACCCGAGGCCTTCCGGCTCAACCCCTGCCATTGAGACAGGCCCGCATCACAAGGGAGTGACCTTGCAGGAGCTGGGGGCTCAGCTTGGCGCCTTGCGAACGATTGCAGAGGAGTTAGACATAAGAGTGTGTCGTGAAGAAGGAAGGCTAAAGACTGAGTCACAAGGAGCCCTGCTTGACAGCGGTGCCACCCATGCGGTTATCCCATACGATTCCAAGTTGAAGAACTTGGAGCAAGTACCGGTCACGTTAGCAGGGGATGCCAAACAAAACTGGTGGAGGACTAAGGGTGGGACATTGGTTGTTCCACCTGGCCCGGAGGACCCAATCTCCAAGCCGGCCCAGACAATCTTGCCGCTGGGGGCATTGGTTGAATCTCTTGGTTGTCAAGTGCGTTGGAGCAGGCGAAAGGGGCTCCGTGTCATACATCCGTCTCTTGGGGTTTTGAACACGGGCGTTTCTGCCAATACCTGCCCCTACGTCCAAGAGGATCAAGCACTTCGTTTGATTGCCGAGCTTGAGTCCCAGCGCCTTGAAGGTTTCAAGCGGGAAATTCAGAACCTGGAGTGTCAGCTGGAGATCGTCGATGCTCCTCCCGACCCAACCGAGGCTTTGCGCTGCTTCAGTAACTCCGGCCTGAGAAGCCATGCCTTGAGGGCTTTCCTCGCACAGCCATACCTGGCTTCCTTGCCAGAAGAAATTAAGGTGGGTCTGGCTGAAGACTTCCCAGCGAACTCACCGGATGTCGGCAGGTCAATCCTGAAACTCTTGCCATTGAAGCGCGCAGCTAGGAGGGTACTGGATGCCTCTGATCAGTGGGTTGTGCATCTTTGCTCAGGCCCTTCCCGCGATAATGACCCGTTAATTGCTTGGTGTAATGAAATGGGTTTTACCCCTCTGCAAGTCGATCTTCAGCAACCAGGGGGCAGAGGCTGGGATTTAACACGCCCTAACGGAGTTTGGAAGGTGTTAGTCTGGGCAGCTTCGCGAGGTAAGGTTGCGGCCGTTTTCTCCTCACCGCCGCTGAGTTGTGATCACTTGTTGACCCGCCTCTGTGCTCAGGCGATGCTGTTGTGGTCCTTAGCATCCGTGGGAAGGGGAGTCGGCATTCCATATGTGGCTGAGCATCAGGGCCTTCAGCATGGGGTTGCCAATTCCTTTGCTAAGTGGGCTAGAGTGAAGGACTATACGCTCACTCAAGGGGCAATGGGGGATGAATACCTTAGGCCAACCACTCTTACTACGAACCTGGACTTGGAATTCTTATCTACCCTAAACCCACGTGGTAACTCCCATAGCCCTCCAGGAGGTCGAGAGTGGAGCATAAGCCTGAGGCATGAACTTGCCAAGGTCCTTGCGGGTAGGCCGTCTGCCCCTACGTGTGAGCAGCTTGATCGTGAAATCTCACTACGGTTGGGGGGGTTGCACTCCCCTGCCTTAGGGGCCGTGTTGCATTCTTCTTGTCAATCCACCCGTGCGGGAATTGAACCAAGGGCAGATGTTTCGAGTGATGAAGCGGAGGCTCTACTCCGGGCATTTGAGGCTGAGAGTTCTATCGCTTCTGAACCCCCAAATGACCAGGAGGAGGAGCCCTTGGGCGCATCCGGAGTTGGTGATTTCGACCCGCCTCTCTCTCCTATTGAAAAGGAGGAGCTCCAGCAGCATGCGCGAGAAGGACCAGGTGACGCTTCGGCAGCAGATCCCAAGGTACATACCTGCCCGCGCCTCTCAGCTGCCGAGCTTGAAGCATGGCGTAAGCACGTTCAGAATGGTCATGTGCCTTATAGGAGGGATTGTAAGCAGTGCGTTGAAGGAGCGGGTCTAGGTCCGTTCCACAGAAGGGTGAAATACCCTAGATCCTTTGCGCTCTCGGTCGACTTGTTTGGCCCAGTCCCTTTGAAGGAAGCTGGTAGGGATGAGAGCTGTGTCACTGGGAAAAATGTCTTGAGGTATGGTTTGGTCGGTGCTTTCAGGGTACCTCAGTCTTTCGTCCACACGCCTGAAGGGGTGGATGGAGTTAAGGACTTATGCACTCGCGATGGTGTGGTTGAGCCAACTCTTGAGGATGAGCTTGCCGAGTATGAACCATCCGAGGTGGGAAGCGACCCGAACCCGAACATCCCATTACCTGATAGCCTTGATGCACTCTTCTCTCCTGACCATCCTGAGCCACCGCTTGCAGCTGGAGTGGCCCCTGAGGAAGCCCCCGAATCACAGTCCCTCCTCGATGGGGAAGATCTTCCTTGCTCCAATGAGGAGCTCCAAGAACTTGTAGAGGAACTACGGCAGCCCGTCAACCAGGTTGTTCTGAGGTACTTTATACCACTTCGGACGAAAACCGGAGCCGAAGTGTCAGAAGCACTCCAAAGACTAATCCTCGGCATCAACCAACGTTTCCCAGTTCGGTCAATCCATCATGATCCTGGCACTGAGTTCTCCTCAACGTCACTTAGTCGTTGGTTGGCACAGCATGGAGTGAGAGTACAACACTCACTCCCCACCGACAAGAAGGGGAATGGTTTGTCAGAAAGAACTGTGGGTTGGGTGAAGTCACGCATCCGCACCTTGCTCAAGGGTGCAAATCTGGCTGTAGGCTGGTGGCCCTTGGCTGCCCGATGGGCAGTCTGTAAGCATAACGCATTAATCCTTGGAGAGTCAACCTTACCAGCGTTTGGCCAGACAGTCCTCCATCGACTTAAGCGGCCCGCGGATGGAGCTAAGCAGCTAATGGAGCGCTGGGTCGAGGCAAGGTACGGGGCTCCTCACAGGTCTATTCCCGAGGGACATATCCTTATCACCTCAGCAGGAACTCTGGTAGCCTCAAAGGGTTTCAAATCCGAGGTCATTGATCCTACTAAGGTAAAGGAGCTTGATTTGTCGGTTCTTCAGGAACAGGAGCATATGCTCGAGGAGCAAGATGAGGTGTTTGATGACCAAGGAAGGCCACTGAAGCGGCTAAAGGGAAAGACTTCGGTACGATTCGTCGAGTGTATAGCCTCCCCTACGTCTGAAGAGCTGGCTCATGACTTTCTTGTCCTTCAGGATTATAGTCTTGAGGCAATTCGTAAGGTGCTAGCTGCCATCGTTCAGGAGGAGGAGAGCACAGATGATCGCCGAGGAATTGTTGAGGGCAAGTACATTCTGGGAGCTTACTGTCATGGAGGCCTGAGGGGAGTTACTAATTTAACTAAACGGAAGCCCTGGACATCTACTTTCATCAACCGTGTTCTTCTGACTCGACTGGCCTCCCGATCGGGTCTGACTGACTCCTCCTGGTCAGCCATAATGCTAATGCGTGCAGGTGATGTAGGGGTTCACCGTGATTGGAGGAATGAGCGAGATACCGAGAACTACACAATGCATGTTCCTGGCGAGGTTCAACTTTGGGTTGAACCCAAGGATTGCGTGAGGAAGGGAGGAACTGATCCTCCTTTGCCAACTTGGAACCAAGGTGAAACCAGGGCCTTGACGGACGCTCCTTGTGCATTTGACCCGCGCCGTCATCATGCAGCTCGTATGCAGCCTAGTTGGTTAATAATCGGGTATACGCCATTGGGTACCAATAAGTTGAATCCTAGGGATTTGATGCTCCTGACCTCGTGGGACTTCCCACTCGGTACTGCACAGCTGGAACCCTGCACTGTGAAGGGGATCAAGGTAGGTCAGTACCCCTCATTGGTCGGCTCTGAGTCCCAGGAGGAGTCTTGGACCCAATGTGCCGATTACTCGCCAGCACTCCAACGGATGCCTTCCTCCAGGCCCTCGACGACGACTGCAGTAGGCTGTCAAGTTAAGGCACTATCTCCGTCCTCTGAGGACTCTTCGGAGTCAAGCATAACATCAGAGGAGCTGAGAGTGCAGATTGCAACTGCAGCCTCACTCCCCGAGGATCCGGGCATGACTGGGCCCTCTACACAGCTGAATTCCTTGAACCCTTTAGCAGCAGATGAGCAGACCGATTCTCACACTGCGTTGATCGGCTGGGATTTCAGTACAGGGGATCCAGGAGACCACCCTCACCCGGGACTTGTCCATGTCGCCTTGGCAGACTACCTGCGGGTTCGGGGAGTAAGCAATGCATACCCTCAGCTGTCAGCCTTAGGGATAGAAGAACCTAATGACCTTCAGTTTTTGTACGCGGAGGATTTACTCGAAGCTGGGTTTGCAAGGAATGTGGTAGACGCTATCATGCTTGGAATCCACCCGCCGGGCACGCGGCGGCCAGATAATCCTCAGTTGTCTAGTTTAACGTCCGGAGAGGTCAGGGTTTTAGATCGCGCTCAAAGGCCAATCCCTTGGATAATTCAGAACCGCACATTGACCCAGAGGTGCCCTGGCCCGCCGCTTGCAGGCCTGGGATGTAAACAGCCTGATGCTAAACGTTCCCTTCTCAGCCCTGGAGCTCAGGAGGAGGAGTTGAGGGCTCCTGACCCATTAGGGTTCCCAGGTAACCCAGTAGATCAGGAAGAAGTAGGTGCAGACCCAACGGATTTCCCTGCACCACAGTCCGATCGAGACCTCCCACATGCGTCAATCGAGGTTCCGAGGAGAGTTCACTCAGCGGAGCAGGCTGTAGAAGATTACCAATATATGATGTACTTGCAGTCGTTCCTAGTACCGCTGCCGCTTCGAGCTCGTGTGTGCCGGGAACAGAGCAGGTTGCGTTGCATACCACTGATCCCACGTCAGTTAGTGCTCAAGAGCTTAGTAACCCAGTAGATCGGGAAGAAGTAGATGCAGACCCGACGGATTTCCCTGCACCACAGTCCTCCGAAGACCACCGATGCATGGTCGTACACATGGTCCCAGTACGTGAGGGTCAGACAGTCCAGTCAGCTCAAGTATGTGACCATGAACGAGGTTCCTCGCTTACCCTTTGATTGTGAGCAGCCGATGTCACAGGGTCGCCAAGGCGCAAGCCAAGTGATTGGTGTCCCAATTGAAAGTCCTCTGATGGGACTATCACAGAGATCTCATGTCCAAAGGTCTGGCCCTGCAGTGAGGAGGGTCGATGATACCAGCTTCACCCCGAATGTTGAGGAGCTGTTAGCCGACCTGAAGGGTCCTTTGGATGTTGTCCATAATGTCTCTCCAGCTGAGGTAAGGAGGCATTTAGCAAGTTGGCAGCCTGCAGCCAAGGCAGAGCTCGACACCTTTGATCAGATGGGCGTAGTAAGAAAGTTCTTTGGTCAAGAAGCGCGAGCCATATTGAGGGACCCTAGTACTGAGGTGATTCCGGGAAAGGCGGTCTGTACGGTCAAGCCGGGGGATCCTTTCAAACGAAAGTTTAGGGTGGTTTCTTGCGGTAATTTTGCAAAGACGACAGCGGAGTCGCAGTTGTATGCAGGTGGAGCCGGAGCTGAGTGCTTGAGGGCTCTCCTGGTGCATGCTGGTAAGTGCCAAAGGCGAGCCTATGGGCTGGATGTGAAGTCCGCTTTTTTGCTTGCGGACATCCCAACCAACGTGACGAAGCGCTACGCCATGCGGCCTCCTCGCTTACTGATTGACTTGAAGTTGTGCACCGAAGACGAAGTCTGGATGGTGGATAAGGCACTCTACGGGTTTAGAGAAAGCCCTAAGTGGTGGGCAGACCATCGCGATCGGTTCCTATCCACGGTTCGTTGGGAGACTCCGGGTGCAAAGAATTCACCTGAGACAGCTTGCAGCCGAAGGGAATGTTTGGAGTATGCGCAATCAAGATGGCACTTGTGTTGGACACCTGCTAGTCTATGTGGATGATATGCTTTTGTTGACCGACCCAGAGGTCGCACAAGCCTTTATCCAGCAACTCCGCCAGACCTGGGAGTGCACTGGACTGAAGGAGGCAACTGCCCAGGATCCCTTAAGGTTCCTAGGTGTGGATATTTTCGCTGAACTTGGGAAGGGAGGTGAGGTCCTAGGGTATAGCCTGGCACAGGAATCTTACATAGCCGAGCTCCTTCGCAGCCACGAGATTGCAACCAGCTCCAGAGCCACCGCTCCGGTTCCTAAGGATTGGGTCCGTGATCTCCCCGCTGAGGAGGACTCCACGGAAGGGGACCTAAGATCCTCACAAAGGATAACGGGGGAGTTGCTTTGGCTGTCCCAGCGCTCGAGATTGGATATTGCTTATTGTGTTGGGATGATGGCAAGCTGGGTAGCCAAGTTTCCACAGCACGTCCTAAAGATAGGCCTAAGGGTTCTGGAGTATCTTGGAAACACTAGGGCCCATCGCCTCAGGTTGATTCCTGGCAGGCCTGAGGGATTGCGGATTTTCACAGACGCTTCATTTGCACCCCATGGGAGCCACTCCGTCACCGGAATCGTCCTCCAGTATGATGAGTGTTCTGTAGTGTGGAAGTCTAAGCGCCAGAGTCTTGTGACTCTGAGCACGGCTGAATCCGAGCTGGTTTCAGGTTGCGAAGGCGTCGTTATGGCTCAATCGCTTGAAGCACTGATTTGTGAGATCGAGGAATCTTCGTGCACCAAGCGTTTGATGGTTGACAATACCGCAGCAGTGACCTTGGCTACCGGTGGAGGCAGTCAACGCACGAGACACCTGAGAGTGCGCTCCGCATTTATCCGGGATATGATCGATCGTGAAGAAATTGAGGTCCTCCATTGCCCGGGGGACTTACAACTTGCGGATTGTTTGACTAAAGCCCTGTTGAAGGCCCGATTGGAAGAGTTGTGTAAGCTCTTGGGTTTAGGCCCTCCCCAGGACCCAAGTAAAATAGCAAGGGTCGTAAGCCAAGTACCTGAAGCACAGCCTTTGGGAGATCCAACCCGGGTTCTTACGCCGTCGGGTGTTGAGCCTATCCGCTCCGCCCTGCTTCCAGCAGGAACCGGAAGTAACCAGGATCACGTGCGAGCCTGGCTCACGGTCCTTGTGTTCCTACTCCAGGCAGAACTGGGAGATGCTTTGGCTGAAGATGAGATCGTTGGAGAACCTTTGAATTTGGAACTCCCTTTCTTGGTTGTCCTTATGGTCCTCTCGGTCCTCTTTCTTTGGGAATCTGCAAGGTTCTGCCTAGGCAGGTGTTGCACCCGTCGCGACGATGCAGTTGCTGTTAGGATGGTGAGTGCTGATGATGAAGATGAGCAACGTCAAGTTAGAAGGGGAAGAAGGCAGGAAACTGTGAGGCGAGCTATTGCAAGGGAGTTAGATGGGGAAGGCTTGAGGCAACGGGCTGTAGTGGGTGAAGGACACGAGCCTTTGCGAGTGCCTGATGCGCCTTTCCTGAGAGTTCAGGTTGAAGCCCAGCACTTTCCTTCGGCCCTGGACTTACCACCACCACCGCCGCCTGATCACCTTTCCATGAACTCCCCTGATTCAGTTCATCACGTCAATCCGCCTCCGACTCCCTACCCTGGTGCTTCAGCTTCGTCCTCTTCATCCGTCATGATACCAGAGATCCGACCTCCAATCCCAGATAGTGGTTTAAGGGGTAGTTTCGAAGGCAAGAGGGATGCATCGACGCAGACAACATTTGATCGAGGTTTCACCTTTGAGGAGTTGTGTGAGCTTCACGTTATAACCACTTCCAGTAGAACACCTGGAGCTCTTCATTTCTTCCGCTCCTGCCAAGCCCTACGTAACACTGCAGTTGTTCAGGATAGAATGTTTTGCCGATATTGCTTGCAGGCTTTACGGGACGGAAGGAATTAGCAGCTTTCCCTCCCAAATGGGACGATGCAGCTGAGGAGGAGTGTTGAAGCCCAGGTTGGCCATCGCTCTCCGTAAAGCCTTGACGGCTCATGAGGACCTGAGGTCCATTATGCATGGCATGAGCCAGCATTGACATGTACAGCAGTGTTAGCATCTAAGCNTGTTGAAGCCCAGGTTGGCCATCGCTCTCCGTAAAGCCTTGACGGCTCATGAGGACCTGAGGTCCATTATGCATGGCATGAGCCAGCATTGACATGTACAGCAGTGTTAGCATCTAAGCTTGAAGATGCAGTAGCTAGTCTAGAGGACAGCTTACTCACTTGCTGTAGCGTGAAAAATCGGTTGTAAGCCCATGGTGTGTGCTCCCGTTCGCTGGAATTGATCCTGGAACACTACAGAGAAGATTAGCATGGCCTCCGACGACACGCAGAACCCAAATCAATTCGATGAACCAGAACGTCAACAGGNGCCCATGGTGTGTGCTCCCGTTCGCTGGAATTGATCCTGGAACACTACAGAGAAGATTAGCATGGCCTCCGACGACACGCAGAACCCAAATCAATTCGATGAACCAGAACGTCAACAGGTTATGAGGCGCCCAACCGCTACTGCTACGCATGGCGATGAAGGAACTACGAGACCTTTGACAAATGGTGTACAGGCTCCCCTGAGGGGTAGCCAGGACATGGATGGTGAGGTGGTGACAGTAGAGCGCGACCACGCCCTCCAGTCCTCGCCAGTGAGACCTACGCAGCCCAGTGTGACTGGGAATCCAACCCCGCAGCCGGACACTGGTGTGACAGCTGGAAGGGCGAGACCTGCAGTGGGAGAGCAGACTGAGGTAGGACGTGGAGTCCCACCGCAATCTTCGCCTAACCTGGCAGCTGCCCAGCTTGGGGATCAGGTGACTCGACAGCCGCCGACATCCCGGCAACCCGGCCAACAACCGGGAGTATTAACCGGAATGTTACGGGCGGTTCAGACCTTGCCCGCCGCCGTCGAGAACTTGGTTGCAAGGTCCTCTTCGAGCCGCTCTGGTCAGGGCACCCCGGGTCAACTTGATAGTGTGGAGTGTGCATCAGTGCGCACTTCAGCTGAGCGCCCGACGCCGCCTCCGCCACCGGAGCTCTTCCAGGAGGGCCCACTACTTGATGCTACAACGCTGCAGCGAATGCAGGAGATGGCGTCAAGAGCGCCGCTGCTGTACCCGTCTGCATCGTCGGAGTACGTTGACGACCTACGCATGGGACCCCATGATTCGGGATTTGTCGGCCCACAGACTCCGCCACCGCCGTCGACAGCTTCTAGTGAGCTACAAGCAGAAGTGAGGAGACAGCTTAGTGAGCTGATGGGGATCAGAGATGAGGAAAGTAGGAGATTGCGTGCACAGGTAGAAGCCTTGTCCATGGAAAATTATAACCTTAGGATTCGTGCAGAATTCGAGGCCCAACAGTCGATGCAAGCCTCGAGACCTCCGACTTCTAGCCTAGCTGGGTTTCCTGGACTTGGGTGGTTTGGGAGAGGATTAGGTTCTCTGATTGGTCAGACCCGGACGGATCGTGCCTTGGATTCGGGCCTTCCTGTGGGTCACACGCCACAACCTCCGCCTGTTCCTCCCACCTTAACACCAACTCACACTTCCTTTCAACCACCGCCCAGGGCAGTGATGAATCATGTGACGACGTCCGAGGCAGTGCCTAGCTCAGCCCCTGGACTTACGCCTGCAGCACCCACCGGTTATGGTTTAGGCCCTAAAGCCCATAACCCTAATGCAGTGACTGACTCCGGGGAAGCACGGGGAACGACGGAAATTAAGGGTTTGGTAAGCATAGGACCTGACAACCCACCGCGACAAGACAATCCTGGCTTCGTAGCGCCTGCAATCCAAACCCACCTAATTAGTGAGGGAGCCCCCAGGCCCATGGTGGTAGGACCTGAACCCTGTTGTGCTCCTCCCAGCTTCGCAGGTTCCCCGTGTGCAGCTGCGGAGACACCACCAGCAAGTGTCCCTGGTCAGCCAGGTGGACCTCCCGGTGCTGGGCTAGACCCCATGAGCGTTGTGTTAACAGGGATGGCTCAACTTCAGTCGGTAGTTCAGGAAATGGCGAGCCCTAAGAGCAGTGCCAAACCTGAGACCATTAAGCCGGGTGTAGTTAGCTTGCCTGAACTCCCTCCCCACGGCCCAGAGAGTTGCCTAAGTTTTGCGGACTGGCTTCATGCGTCAAGGCCGGCCCTTGCTGATGTAAGCGACACGTCTGAAGACTTGTGGTCCAAGACCGTAAGTGAGGCCCAAACCTGGTATGCCCAGTACCTTAAGTTAGACCCGCTCGCCCGCCTGACTAACAAGCCTAAGCCTTCTGAAGAGCTAGCACAAGTTAAGTGGGCGCGAGTCTCACGCCGGATTGAGACCATGATTATCTCAGCAGCGCCGCAGTCAATCAAGGATGAGCTGAATGCGTCCCGAACGTCTGGGCTCCTAGCCCTCGTCTGGGCTCCTAGCCCTCCTTTGTAGGTTGTTCGTAATATACGGGCCAGGAAGTCTCACCGAACGAGAGCTCGGCCTAAAGAATATTACCGAACCGCCAGCGGGAACCTCCATCCAGGACACCATCGAGCTCCTCCGTAAGTGGCAAAGGTGGTGTAGTAGGATGGAAGAGCTGGGAGGCGTCCTTCCGGACAGTGCCCTCCAGGTGCGGGCGCTGTCTAGAATCACGAAGGCAGTGCTTCAGCAATATCCGGAAGTCGGGTTTCGTGTTAACTTAACTCGCGCTTCACTCCAGATAGACCTGACCCCTGACAATGAGAAGGTACAGAAGCTGCACGCTCAGCTCCTCAGCGAACTGGAGGCAATGGCGCACAGGGGTGATAAGGATAAAGATAAGGGTAGCCGAGACCCTCCGCCAGTGCCACCGATCCCTAAGATCAAGGGGGTAGAAGCCTCGACCCCTAATCCTCCAAACCCAAGGGGGCCTAAGCCGCCGAAGAATAACCCTAAGGGACCGAGTCCGCCAGCAACGCCGAATTCCCGTGAGCAGGGAGTACGACCCGCCTGTACATTTTACTCAGGACCCAATGGATGTAAGAAGGGTGTAGATTGCACCTACGAGCATAATTGGAGCTCTTTCTCGCCGGCTGAGAAGGCCCAGCGTTGCAAGAACTGTGGGAGCAAGTCCCATAAGGCTGCTGAGTGTAAGGCTGGCGTCCGGGCTGAGGATGGTAAGCCTAAGGTTAAGCCTCCGAAGGGTCCAGGAACCCCTAAGGCACCGGCTGGCCCTGCCAGCGCACCGAGCCAAGCGACTCAGTCCACGGACCCTGGCCACCAGCACATCAAAAGCTTGTTAGCCGACGCTGCGCTGTTGCTTCAGCAGTCCTTCCCAAGCAATAATCCTTCTGTGTCAACACAGTCTACGACCGTCCAGGCCACCCCGATTCCTGCACCTCCATCTGGCACCCCAGCCAAGGCAAGTCAGCCTAGCCCTGTTCCAGGTACTCCGGTTACCCTTGCATCCCTGAGTGCACAGCTGGATCAGTTGAGATCGCTGGCTAGGGATCCGGAGGTGAAGGTTCTTGCTGTTGACCCGAGGCCTTCCGGCTCAACCCCTGCCATTGAGACAGGCCCGCATCACAAGGGAGTGACCTTGCAGGAGCTGGGGGCTCAGCTTGGCGCCTTGCGAACGATTGCAGAGGAGTTAGACATAAGAGTGTGTCGTGAAGAAGGAAGGCTAAAGACTGAGTCACAAGGAGCCCTGCTTGACAGCGGTGCCACCCATGCGGTTATCCCATACGATTCCAAGTTGAAGAACTTGGAGCAAGTACCGGTCACGTTAGCAGGGGATGCCAAACAAAACTGGTGGAGGACTAAGGGTGGGACATTGGTTGTTCCACCTGGCCCGGAGGACCCAATCTCCAAGCCGGCCCAGACAATCTTGCCGCTGGGGGCATTGGTTGAATCTCTTGGTTGTCAAGTGCGTTGGAGCAGGCGAAAGGGGCTCCGTGTCATACATCCGTCTCTTGGGGTTTTGAACACGGGCGTTTCTGCCAATACCTGCCCCTACGTCCAAGAGGATCAAGCACTTCGTTTGATTGCCGAGCTTGAGTCCCAGCGCCTTGAAGGTTTCAAGCGGGAAATTCAGAACCTGGAGTGTCAGCTGGAGATCGTCGATGCTCCTCCCGACCCAACCGAGGCTTTGCGCTGCTTCAGTAACTCCGGCCTGAGAAGCCATGCCTTGAGGGCTTTCCTCGCACAGCCATACCTGGCTTCCTTGCCAGAAGAAATTAAGGTGGGTCTGGCTGAAGACTTCCCAGCGAACTCACCGGATGTCGGCAGGTCAATCCTGAAACTCTTGCCATTGAAGCGCGCAGCTAGGAGGGTACTGGATGCCTCTGATCAGTGGGTTGTGCATCTTTGCTCAGGCCCTTCCCGCGATAATGACCCGTTAATTGCTTGGTGTAATGAAATGGGTTTTACCCCTCTGCAAGTCGATCTTCAGCAACCAGGGGGCAGAGGCTGGGATTTAACACGCCCTAACGGAGTTTGGAAGGTGTTAGTCTGGGCAGCTTCGCGAGGTAAGGTTGCGGCCGTTTTCTCCTCACCGCCGCTGAGTTGTGATCACTTGTTGACCCGCCTCTGTGCTCAGGCGATGCTGTTGTGGTCCTTAGCATCCGTGGGAAGGGGAGTCGGCATTCCATATGTGGCTGAGCATCAGGGCCTTCAGCATGGGGTTGCCAATTCCTTTGCTAAGTGGGCTAGAGTGAAGGACTATACGCTCACTCAAGGGGCAATGGGGGATGAATACCTTAGGCCAACCACTCTTACTACGAACCTGGACTTGGAATTCTTATCTACCCTAAACCCACGTGGTAACTCCCATAGCCCTCCAGGAGGTCGAGAGTGGAGCATAAGCCTGAGGCATGAACTTGCCAAGGTCCTTGCGGGTAGGCCGTCTGCCCCTACGTGTGAGCAGCTTGATCGTGAAATCTCACTACGGTTGGGGGGGTTGCACTCCCCTGCCTTAGGGGCCGTGTTGCATTCTTCTTGTCAATCCACCCGTGCGGGAATTGAACCAAGGGCAGATGTTTCGAGTGATGAAGCGGAGGCTCTACTCCGGGCATTTGAGGCTGAGAGTTCTATCGCTTCTGAACCCCCAAATGACCAGGAGGAGGAGCCCTTGGGCGCATCCGGAGTTGGTGATTTCGACCCGCCTCTCTCTCCTATTGAAAAGGAGGAGCTCCAGCAGCATGCGCGAGAAGGACCAGGTGACGCTTCGGCAGCAGATCCCAAGGTACATACCTGCCCGCGCCTCTCAGCTGCCGAGCTTGAAGCATGGCGTAAGCACGTTCAGAATGGTCATGTGCCTTATAGGAGGGATTGTAAGCAGTGCGTTGAAGGAGCGGGTCTAGGTCCGTTCCACAGAAGGGTGAAATACCCTAGATCCTTTGCGCTCTCGGTCGACTTGTTTGGCCCAGTCCCTTTGAAGGAAGCTGGTAGGGATGAGAGCTGTGTCACTGGGAAAAATGTCTTGAGGTATGGTTTGGTCGGTGCTTTCAGGGTACCTCAGTCTTTCGTCCACACGCCTGAAGGGGTGGATGGAGTTAAGGACTTATGCACTCGCGATGGTGTGGTTGAGCCAACTCTTGAGGATGAGCTTGCCGAGTATGAACCATCCGAGGTGGGAAGCGACCCGAACCCGAACATCCCATTACCTGATAGCCTTGATGCACTCTTCTCTCCTGACCATCCTGAGCCACCGCTTGCAGCTGGAGTGGCCCCTGAGGAAGCCCCCGAATCACAGTCCCTCCTCGATGGGGAAGATCTTCCTTGCTCCAATGAGGAGCTCCAAGAACTTGTAGAGGAACTACGGCAGCCCGTCAACCAGGTTGTTCTGAGGTACTTTATACCACTTCGGACGAAAACCGGAGCCGAAGTGTCAGAAGCACTCCAAAGACTAATCCTCGGCATCAACCAACGTTTCCCAGTTCGGTCAATCCATCATGATCCTGGCACTGAGTTCTCCTCAACGTCACTTAGTCGTTGGTTGGCACAGCATGGAGTGAGAGTACAACACTCACTCCCCACCGACAAGAAGGGGAATGGTTTGTCAGAAAGAACTGTGGGTTGGGTGAAGTCACGCATCCGCACCTTGCTCAAGGGTGCAAATCTGGCTGTAGGCTGGTGGCCCTTGGCTGCCCGATGGGCAGTCTGTAAGCATAACGCATTAATCCTTGGAGAGTCAACCTTACCAGCGTTTGGCCAGACAGTCCTCCATCGACTTAAGCGGCCCGCGGATGGAGCTAAGCAGCTAATGGAGCGCTGGGTCGAGGCAAGGTACGGGGCTCCTCACAGGTCTATTCCCGAGGGACATATCCTTATCACCTCAGCAGGAACTCTGGTAGCCTCAAAGGGTTTCAAATCCGAGGTCATTGATCCTACTAAGGTAAAGGAGCTTGATTTGTCGGTTCTTCAGGAACAGGAGCATATGCTCGAGGAGCAAGATGAGGTGTTTGATGACCAAGGAAGGCCACTGAAGCGGCTAAAGGGAAAGACTTCGGTACGATTCGTCGAGTGTATAGCCTCCCCTACGTCTGAAGAGCTGGCTCATGACTTTCTTGTCCTTCAGGATTATAGTCTTGAGGCAATTCGTAAGGTGCTAGCTGCCATCGTTCAGGAGGAGGAGAGCACAGATGATCGCCGAGGAATTGTTGAGGGCAAGTACATTCTGGGAGCTTACTGTCATGGAGGCCTGAGGGGAGTTACTAATTTAACTAAACGGAAGCCCTGGACATCTACTTTCATCAACCGTGTTCTTCTGACTCGACTGGCCTCCCGATCGGGTCTGACTGACTCCTCCTGGTCAGCCATAATGCTAATGCGTGCAGGTGATGTAGGGGTTCACCGTGATTGGAGGAATGAGCGAGATACCGAGAACTACACAATGCATGTTCCTGGCGAGGTTCAACTTTGGGTTGAACCCAAGGATTGCGTGAGGAAGGGAGGAACTGATCCTCCTTTGCCAACTTGGAACCAAGGTGAAACCAGGGCCTTGACGGACGCTCCTTGTGCATTTGACCCGCGCCGTCATCATGCAGCTCGTATGCAGCCTAGTTGGTTAATAATCGGGTATACGCCATTGGGTACCAATAAGTTGAATCCTAGGGATTTGATGCTCCTGACCTCGTGGGACTTCCCACTCGGTACTGCACAGCTGGAACCCTGCACTGTGAAGGGGATCAAGGTAGGTCAGTACCCCTCATTGGTCGGCTCTGAGTCCCAGGAGGAGTCTTGGACCCAATGTGCCGATTACTCGCCAGCACTCCAACGGATGCCTTCCTCCAGGCCCTCGACGACGACTGCAGTAGGCTGTCAAGTTAAGGCACTATCTCCGTCCTCTGAGGACTCTTCGGAGTCAAGCATAACATCAGAGGAGCTGAGAGTGCAGATTGCAACTGCAGCCTCACTCCCCGAGGATCCGGGCATGACTGGGCCCTCTACACAGCTGAATTCCTTGAACCCTTTAGCAGCAGATGAGCAGACCGATTCTCACACTGCGTTGATCGGCTGGGATTTCAGTACAGGGGATCCAGGAGACCACCCTCACCCGGGACTTGTCCATGTCGCCTTGGCAGACTACCTGCGGGTTCGGGGAGTAAGCAATGCATACCCTCAGCTGTCAGCCTTAGGGATAGAAGAACCTAATGACCTTCAGTTTTTGTACGCGGAGGATTTACTCGAAGCTGGGTTTGCAAGGAATGTGGTAGACGCTATCATGCTTGGAATCCACCCGCCGGGCACGCGGCGGCCAGATAATCCTCAGTTGTCTAGTTTAACGTCCGGAGAGGTCAGGGTTTTAGATCGCGCTCAAAGGCCAATCCCTTGGATAATTCAGAACCGCACATTGACCCAGAGGTGCCCTGGCCCGCCGCTTGCAGGCCTGGGATGTAAACAGCCTGATGCTAAACGTTCCCTTCTCAGCCCTGGAGCTCAGGAGGAGGAGTTGAGGGCTCCTGACCCATTAGGGTTCCCAGGTAACCCAGTAGATCAGGAAGAAGTAGGTGCAGACCCAACGGATTTCCCTGCACCACAGTCCGATCGAGACCTCCCACATGCGTCAATCGAGGTTCCGAGGAGAGTTCACTCAGCGGAGCAGGCTGTAGAAGATTACCAATATATGATGTACTTGCAGTCGTTCCTAGTACCGCTGCCGCTTCGAGCTCGTGTGTGCCGGGAACAGAGCAGGTTGCGTTGCATACCACTGATCCCACGTCAGTTAGTGCTCAAGAGCTTAGTAACCCAGTAGATCGGGAAGAAGTAGATGCAGACCCGACGGATTTCCCTGCACCACAGTCCTCCGAAGACCACCGATGCATGGTCGTACACATGGTCCCAGTACGTGAGGGTCAGACAGTCCAGTCAGCTCAAGTATGTGACCATGAACGAGGTTCCTCGCTTACCCTTTGATTGTGAGCAGCCGATGTCACAGGGTCGCCAAGGCGCAAGCCAAGTGATTGGTGTCCCAATTGAAAGTCCTCTGATGGGACTATCACAGAGATCTCATGTCCAAAGGTCTGGCCCTGCAGTGAGGAGGGTCGATGATACCAGCTTCACCCCGAATGTTGAGGAGCTGTTAGCCGACCTGAAGGGTCCTTTGGATGTTGTCCATAATGTCTCTCCAGCTGAGGTAAGGAGGCATTTAGCAAGTTGGCAGCCTGCAGCCAAGGCAGAGCTCGACACCTTTGATCAGATGGGCGTAGTAAGAAAGTTCTTTGGTCAAGAAGCGCGAGCCATATTGAGGGACCCTAGTACTGAGGTGATTCCGGGAAAGGCGGTCTGTACGGTCAAGCCGGGGGATCCTTTCAAACGAAAGTTTAGGGTGGTTTCTTGCGGTAATTTTGCAAAGACGACAGCGGAGTCGCAGTTGTATGCAGGTGGAGCCGGAGCTGAGTGCTTGAGGGCTCTCCTGGTGCATGCTGGTAAGTGCCAAAGGCGAGCCTATGGGCTGGATGTGAAGTCCGCTTTTTTGCTTGCGGACATCCCAACCAACGTGACGAAGCGCTACGCCATGCGGCCTCCTCGCTTACTGATTGACTTGAAGTTGTGCACCGAAGACGAAGTCTGGATGGTGGATAAGGCACTCTACGGGTTTAGAGAAAGCCCTAAGTGGTGGGCAGACCATCGCGATCGGTTCCTATCCACGGTTCGTTGGGAGACTCCGGGTGCAAAGAATTCACCTGAGACAGCTTGCAGCCGAAGGGAATGTTTGGAGTATGCGCAATCAAGATGGCACTTGTGTTGGACACCTGCTAGTCTATGTGGATGATATGCTTTTGTTGACCGACCCAGAGGTCGCACAAGCCTTTATCCAGCAACTCCGCCAGACCTGGGAGTGCACTGGACTGAAGGAGGCAACTGCCCAGGATCCCTTAAGGTTCCTAGGTGTGGATATTTTCGCTGAACTTGGGAAGGGAGGTGAGGTCCTAGGGTATAGCCTGGCACAGGAATCTTACATAGCCGAGCTCCTTCGCAGCCACGAGATTGCAACCAGCTCCAGAGCCACCGCTCCGGTTCCTAAGGATTGGGTCCGTGATCTCCCCGCTGAGGAGGACTCCACGGAAGGGGACCTAAGATCCTCACAAAGGATAACGGGGGAGTTGCTTTGGCTGTCCCAGCGCTCGAGATTGGATATTGCTTATTGTGTTGGGATGATGGCAAGCTGGGTAGCCAAGTTTCCACAGCACGTCCTAAAGATAGGCCTAAGGGTTCTGGAGTATCTTGGAAACACTAGGGCCCATCGCCTCAGGTTGATTCCTGGCAGGCCTGAGGGATTGCGGATTTTCACAGACGCTTCATTTGCACCCCATGGGAGCCACTCCGTCACCGGAATCGTCCTCCAGTATGATGAGTGTTCTGTAGTGTGGAAGTCTAAGCGCCAGAGTCTTGTGACTCTGAGCACGGCTGAATCCGAGCTGGTTTCAGGTTGCGAAGGCGTCGTTATGGCTCAATCGCTTGAAGCACTGATTTGTGAGATCGAGGAATCTTCGTGCACCAAGCGTTTGATGGTTGACAATACCGCAGCAGTGACCTTGGCTACCGGTGGAGGCAGTCAACGCACGAGACACCTGAGAGTGCGCTCCGCATTTATCCGGGATATGATCGATCGTGAAGAAATTGAGGTCCTCCATTGCCCGGGGGACTTACAACTTGCGGATTGTTTGACTAAAGCCCTGTTGAAGGCCCGATTGGAAGAGTTGTGTAAGCTCTTGGGTTTAGGCCCTCCCCAGGACCCAAGTAAAATAGCAAGGGTCGTAAGCCAAGTACCTGAAGCACAGCCTTTGGGAGATCCAACCCGGGTTCTTACGCCGTCGGGTGTTGAGCCTATCCGCTCCGCCCTGCTTCCAGCAGGAACCGGAAGTAACCAGGATCACGTGCGAGCCTGGCTCACGGTCCTTGTGTTCCTACTCCAGGCAGAACTGGGAGATGCTTTGGCTGAAGATGAGATCGTTGGAGAACCTTTGAATTTGGAACTCCCTTTCTTGGTTGTCCTTATGGTCCTCTCGGTCCTCTTTCTTTGGGAATCTGCAAGGTTCTGCCTAGGCAGGTGTTGCACCCGTCGCGACGATGCAGTTGCTGTTAGGATGGTGAGTGCTGATGATGAAGATGAGCAACGTCAAGTTAGAAGGGGAAGAAGGCAGGAAACTGTGAGGCGAGCTATTGCAAGGGAGTTAGATGGGGAAGGCTTGAGGCAACGGGCTGTAGTGGGTGAAGGACACGAGCCTTTGCGAGTGCCTGATGCGCCTTTCCTGAGAGTTCAGGTTGAAGCCCAGCACTTTCCTTCGGCCCTGGACTTACCACCACCACCGCCGCCTGATCACCTTTCCATGAACTCCCCTGATTCAGTTCATCACGTCAATCCGCCTCCGACTCCCTACCCTGGTGCTTCAGCTTCGTCCTCTTCATCCGTCATGATACCAGAGATCCGACCTCCAATCCCAGATAGTGGTTTAAGGGGTAGTTTCGAAGGCAAGAGGGATGCATCGACGCAGACAACATTTGATCGAGGTTTCACCTTTGAGGAGTTGTGTGAGCTTCACGTTATAACCACTTCCAGTAGAACACCTGGAGCTCTTCATTTCTTCCGCTCCTGCCAAGCCCTACGTAACACTGCAGTTGTTCAGGATAGAATGTTTTGCCGATATTGCTTGCAGGCTTTACGGGACGGAAGGAATTAGCAGCTTTCCCTCCCAAATGGGACGATGCAGCTGAGGAGGAGTGTTGAAGCCCAGGTTGGCCATCGCTCTCCGTAAAGCCTTGACGGCTCATGAGGACCTGAGGTCCATTATGCATGGCATGAGCCAGCATTGACATGTACAGCAGTGTTAGCATCTAAGCNGCCCATGGTGTGTGCTCCCGTTCGCTGGAATTGATCCTGGAACACTACAGAGAAGATTAGCATGGCCTCCGACGACACGCAGAACCCAAATCAATTCGATGAACCAGAACGTCAACAGGGGTCTATAGGGCTTTATAGGTTCCTTTCAAAGGTTTCTATAGGGTTTTAGGGTTTGGAGTTTGGGGTTTTAGGGTTTAGGGCTTTAGGGTTTTAGGGTTTTAGGGCTTGGGGTTTTAGGGTTTTAGGGTTTAGGGTTTTAGGGGTTTTAGGATTTTAGGGTTTAGGGTTTTAGGTTGTAGGGTTCAGGGAGGGGTTTTGGGGGTTGAGGCTTCGGGTTTTGAGGGTTTGGGTGTTGGGGCTTTGTATGCTGCTACCTCCCACAAGTAGTGATTTCCTCTTAACGGGAGTAATATAGATGGCTGAATAGTTAGAACTGTGTTGTGGGATATATTACGCTGCAACTACAATCTAGAAGGGAATATATTGTTTCTAGATCTTCCGGCCCCTTTCTTCGAGTAAGTTTAAGTTTGTTGTATTTAGGGCTCATGGAGTTCATGGGTGTGGTTACTTTTCACCGGTAGGGTTGTTTCAGTCTGCGTTGATCAGGGTGAGAGTGTTGGGTTTACTATGTGTGTATTTAGGGTCTTCTTATTGGCTGTAAACTCAACTTTCAACTCAAGGGGGTTCTTATAAGGCAGTCGATTCTGAAAGTTTCATCTTTTATTCCCTTGGGTTTTGGGCCAGTGAGTCTTAGGGTGGGGTTTGCTACCTACCCCACCTCTTGCCCTTGACCCGAAACAATAATTCCGCCCAGCGAGCCCGATGGCATGGGCCACTATGAGTGATGTGAGCCCAAATATTCCAACTCCGAGGTTTCATAGGGGGTTATGCTTTAGGGTTTACGGTTTAGGGTTTAGGGGTTTTGTGACCACGGTGTTTTGGATAGTTTTGTGTACACCCTCGACCCTAGGCCCTCAAGCCTAAACTTCCTAAACCAAACACCCAAGCCTTAAAGTAGAAGCCAGAAAGTGAGAGCGTCATTATCCTCATGACCTTTTAAAGCATCGGGAATACCAGCATCAATCATCCGAAAGCCATGGTCCAACTTTCTGAACTTCGGTATAAAGCTTATAAACCTTAAACCCTAGACGCACTAAGCGCTAACCCCAAACCAATCGGCTTGTTGGTGTCATTGTATCGAACAAGGATGTCCCCTTCACCCAACCTGACGATGGAGACCTTGCATGCTAGTTTCAAAGTCACGCGCTCAGAGACGAGAACTACGTGCCACCAGGAAGGCTTCGTTCCTACGACCTTTTCGACGAGATCTCTCAGATCGAAGCCCACGTCTACAAACTGCTTTGTTCGGGATTCATCCTCAGCCATTCGTGGTCTTCGTCGGCGATTTTCAACAACTACAACCCATCCAGGGCTTGCCTCAACGGTCGAGCTGCAGCCGCACGCCGCAGCCTTCTCGGACTGGTGCGAACACCTTTTAGGCAATGGTACCCTAGCCCCAAACCCTAAAGCCTAAACCTTAAAACTTAAACCCTAAAAGAGCTGGACTGCTGGACTTAAAAGCCCTTTAGATAAACTTAAACCCTACATAGTACTAAACTAAACACTCTTTAGGCAACTGTCGGCTGCGGGGGTGGCCTTGAGCTTCGGCCTCAAAGAGCCCAATAGCCGTTAGGGTTTGGGGTTCGGGATCTGGGGTTAAGGGTATTAGGGCTGAGGGATTTAGGGTTGAGGGTTAGGGGTTAGTCTAAGCAATGCATGTTTAGTGTCGACGGCTTAAGATTACCATGATGTAAGCTATATTCTATCCCTCGGCATTATGATTGATGTACCCTAAATTGGGGCACAGTGGGCTCCATGTAATTCACGAGTCCCATGATCCCTTAAATCGCAAACCCCGGACAGATGATACTTTCCCTAAGCCCTAAACTGTCATCACAGATCTCTTTGAGGAACCCTTTAAGTTGCTAAGTCCTATGATCCCGCATGACTCTGCACCCCCTACACGGCGGCCGGGGACGCGGGACTCCGCACCTCATGCCGCCTGCATGCCGCTGCACCCCCTCCACCGACCGCGGACACGCCACCTGCATGCCGACCGCCGCCCATCCACCGGCCGCGGACCATCTGCGTGGACACGGCATGCCCCATTTAGTGAGAACCCCTATATTATAGATAGCTAAAGCAATCTGCGGAATTATTACTTATGGACCGTATCTTACGTCCTCAAGACCCATCGGTAACTTTCACGTCTGTTGGCCAGGCGGAGCGTCGTGCGAGCCACCCAGGCGTGGAATTTTCTCGAGAGCTCTGTTGGAGTTCATAAGCTGAAGTGGTATATTCAGAGTTTTCCTATGTTCATAGTTAGGTCTCTCAGCAGTGCCAGTAGTACCGCGATTGAACCCTAAGCTCTAAAACCCCAAATTCAAACCCCAAAACTCAACAATTAACAACCCTAAGCCCGGTACCCTACACCCAAGACCATTTTGTGCCCAAGCAAGAGGGACAGAGGCTCCATGTACCCATATAGTATATACTTAGGCCTTAAAGTACCTATATAGGGACCCCTTTGAGGCCTTTGTACCTACTACAAAGGTACCATGGACCCTTATACCCTACAATGAGGTTTTTTTTAAAGTATAATTACATACAAGTGGATAATCCATGTTATAAAGACTTACAAACTCTTGCAAGTGGCTATAAAGTCGAATATGTGTTGTATATCTTTATATCTCCAGCTATCTTTTTCTATCTTTTCTATCTTTTTCTATCTTTTTTTGCT
>BGNK01002182.1:73702-107506 GCA_003297005.1 Symbiodinium sp. clade A Y106 | reverse complement strand
AACCCCTAAGCCCCAAGTAGCCGGAGGACCAGATGCAGGAGAGCTTGTCCCACATCTTCGAGGAGCTCAGCACCCTCCGCGAGGACCCGGGGTGTAAAGTTGGGATTCAGAATGTTGAGAGCATGAATCATTACCGTTACCCAGACCACAAAACCCTCTTCGGAGTTTTTTGGTACCTGTGCATTTATGTATATATAGATATGTACATAAATATACGCATACATATAAACATACCGCTAAACTTATATACATATACTCTTATATACATTTATGTACATATATGTATATATATATACATACATATACGCATATACACATATGTACATATGTACATATATACATATATACATATATACATATATACATATATACATATATACATATATACATATATACACATATACACATATACATAAATACACATATACATATATACATATATACATATATACATACATACATACACATATACATATACATATACATATACATATACATATACATATATATATATATATACATACACATACACACCTAAATATATATATATATACACACATATCTGTATGTATGTATATATATATATATATACACGCATACATACACATATATACATATACACATATATACATATATACATAAACACATATATACATACATGCATGCATGCATGCATGCATACATACATACATACATGTATACATATATACATACATACATATATACATATACATATATATATATATATACATACTGCGGTAGGACGAAAGTTTGACCTACTCCTTGTTTCGTCGAACACAGGCCTCCATTGCCCCATAGAATCCTAACAAGCAGGACCAACCGGCTACTCCTCCGGAACATTAAAGTAGNGTAGGACGAAAGTTTGACCTACTCCTTGTTTCGTCGAACACAGGCCTCCATTGCCCCATAGAATCCTAACAAGCAGGACCAACCGGCTACTCCTCCGGAACATTAAAGTAGTAGAATTTACAACGCGGTATAAAATACTCTGCTGGCCAGGCCACGTAAATCGCACTTTTCGGTACTCCGCTACTCCGCAAGACGTCTTAAGACAAGACAGATCCAGTAGGTCAAAACTTTTAATCCTCCCGATGTATACGTATATACATATGGCGTATATGCATATATGCTTAAATAAATATAAATACAAATTAAATAAATATATATATATATATATATATATGTGTATATGCATATATACATACATACATGTATACATTTACACATACATACATATATACATATATACACATATACATTTACGCATATATACATGTACGGCTCCGGGCTTGGTTCAGGGCTGGGATGTGGCTTGCAGGGCTCGGGGCCCAGGGTTTGGGGGGAAAAGATCGTATAACTAGAGTAGTGAACTCCAACGAATANGCTCCGGGCTTGGTTCAGGGCTGGGATGTGGCTTGCAGGGCTCGGGGCCCAGGGTTTGGGGGGAAAAGATCGTATAACTAGAGTAGTGAACTCCAACGAATAGTATTATTGAGTAGGCAATCTTCTACAGCAAGCTTAGAGCCCACTTCGGGAGGAAGTTGGCAACAAGCTCCGGTCAGACTTGAAGCAGAGCCAAGCAGAGCTCCTGACAGACGTGAGGCTGCGTGTGAGCGGTTGGAGATTTACTCTGTGCTTGGGTGACCCTACATAGTCCTAGCCAGGGTCATGAGTGCATGCAGCTCGCCTGCTGTGGCTACATGCCAGCGTCCTCGTCATTGAACTTCTCTTTGACATTATTGTAGTTGTTACCATTGCTGCTTGTGTTAGATGGTTTTGGTATTGTTGTTCTCGGTACTAGGTCTCTTTTATCATAGTCATAATGATGTTCATCATTTCTTTCTAGCAAGCATTCGATCTCCTTTTCATTGCCGAGCTGTGCCGATGTGAAGCTTTGTTGGAGGCACATGGCAAAGACCTGCACAGCGCCGCCGATACGGCCCTGTCGAAGGTGCCTTCGTTCAAGTGCCCTGTAGGTTCCGCAGGAAAATACAGCAGTGCAGCCTGTGTGGAAGTTCTTTCGTACGATGGGGCTCCGCAGTATAGTTATACTAGAACGTACTCCCAAACCCTATTCAAATTATCGAGTCAAAGCTACTATAGTATGTGTTTTGGCCATCGCAAGTCTTGGGGTTGAGATCGGGAGTCCGCGCCGTATTTTCTTCAAGAGGTTCATGTCAGGCCCACTGCACACCCCAAAACCCCAAACCCGCCGTAGTGAGACTCGTCAAAGACTCATGGGTTTACAGGGTTTAGGGTTTAGGGATGCAAGCTGTTCTTGGCACTTTGGGTTCAGATCAGAACCGACCCCAAAACTTCTACTATAGGGGCCTCAATAATTACCTTAGTAAACAGGGCCCCAAAACCCTGTTCTAATTATTAAAGCCCCTACAATATAGGCCTGAGTAGCTCTGGTTTTGGGGTATACTGTTCTGTAATAAGAAGTGCCACAATGATGAGAATATGATTATGGGGGTATGCTATTGATTACAGGGGTATGCTATACTAGCAAAGGTAAGGTTCAGAATACGAGTACTAATATTCGTAGTGGTTCCGTTACCGGGAGCTAAAGTATCAGAGACAGTTTGCCATGGTTGTAGTAGCAACAGTCGCAGTAATGTTTTTTGGTGGTATCAACATCATGACCGCACATAGCATGTATTGATAACAACCATCATCCATCATCATCAGCACCACCATCGCCACTGTCCCTATCGCAGCCATCATCACTGAGTTCAACAATGTTACGACACCAAGCAGGGCTCTCTGAAAGCTTCTACGGAGCTCTGTGAGGAGGCCGACGGGAGGCAAGAACCTTCAGAGCCTTGTGAAGGTGGATCGGATGGTTTGATGATAGTTTTTTTTTTTTTCCCGGGCGTTAGGGTTTTAACTGAAAGGGTAGTCTGCTAAACCTCACACCCGAAGTCATGAGCCCACTTTGTGGCAGGGCTTTCCGATGTCGCCTTCTTGCTGGGCTAGGTTTACAGCTTTTGCTGTCGAGTTTCAGTGGGTTTGGAAGGGCTTCGAATCCCTAAACCCGAAGAGCCCAGTCGGGATCCTTAGCATTACTCAATGTATCAAGCTGAACTAAGTCTGTTGGTTCCCATAAGCCCGACGACCCTGTAAAATCTCAACTGTGGTCTGTGCCTGATAGGCCCCCAGGCTTCGACCGATAAGGTTAAAGAGCGTGATGCAGATTTTTGGAAGAGCTCGTCTTCCCAGTCCGACAACCTGCAGTTTAGGGTCTAGGGGCTAGGATCTCGGGTTTCAGGGTTTGGGTTTTAGGTGGCATGAGAGTTTGTAAAACTCTACAGTTACATCCCCAAGCCTTGAACCACAGATTCAGACTCAAATGCGAAGGGTAAGTGTGTACCTTGTAAACCCTACCTCCAACAATCCCCAGCCTCTTTAACGCCGGGGTAAACCCCAAAACAGTGAATCACCGCAGAGAATTACAATCCCAACATATTGACTGACCCCAAGAGCAGCTCAAGGAGACTGCCCCGTGATTTTTTGCAGACTCTTACGGTGCCAGCGCACGCGAGAATCCCTGCTCTGTCGGAGCCAAGCAGGCGAAGAGCGAATCCGATGGTGGCCTAAACCCTACCCTGGAAGAGTTACTCTTGTTTTACTCCATCAGGCTGTGGGCGAAGAAGGACAGGGCAAGAGACCAGGAGCTTGCACGAATGTAGGGGCCTTAATAATTAGAAAAGGGGTTTGGGTGTTATAGTATAATATACCCCCAAACCCTATTCTAATTATTAAGGCCCCTACATCAGTGTGGCTGTGGAAAGCCGAGGCTTACAGACGGCTGGCACAGAACGAGGCATGGAGACACTGCCCCTGAAGCTGGATGCCCACAGAATGGCAGAACGAACGACACTGTGGACATGCGACGAAAGCGACGAATAAAAACAGAACGAGAACGCACGAAAGTGACTCAGAGGCCGAATAGCGTGGACTTGCCAGGAACCCTAAACCCTAAACCCTAGACCGAGTCATGCCAGGTGGAGTTCTGTGGACTTGCCAAGACGTTTAGAGACCTTGGAGCGATCCAACGGCAGTGGCGGAAGCATGATTTTCCACATGTCGGAATATAATGGGTGGTTGTCAAAATTATGATCCCTTTTTGGGTACCCTAAATATAAGGTGCCGTATTTGTAATAAGGACCCAAAAAGGGACCCTAATATTGACAACCACCCAATGGATTTTGGGATTGAGTTCGGTATCCCAGACGACGGGACAAGCGCAGGGCTGTTGCAACACGGTGGAAGCAGCAGAGCGCTTCCCGTGGAGGAAACATAAAAAGAGCAGGAGCCCCAGAGTGTTGCCACGTTGTCTGTGGAAAATCCCGAAAGGCAGAACGTCAAACCCCCGGCTCTAAAATGNGGAAGCAGCAGAGCGCTTCCCGTGGAGGAAACATAAAAAGAGCAGGAGCCCCAGAGTGTTGCCACGTTGTCTGTGGAAAATCCCGAAAGGCAGAACGTCAAACCCCCGGCTCTAAAATGGTTCTCCCTAAACCCTAAACCCCAAAATGGTTCTCCCTAAACCTACATCATGAAAGTTCTCATGAGGCAGGGAAATGGGTGAAGAGAGCTGCCAAGACGGCCGCCAAGCAGCTCGCCGAGCTGCCAAAGCAGGTGTGGAGCCCGGGGTGTAGGGTTTAGGGTTTCAGGAGGTTGAGGGTGTAGGATTTAGTTTTTTGGATTTAGAGTTTGGTGTTTAGGTTAATTATGAGGGTCGAAGGGTTAAGGGTTAAAAGAAGCAGCAGGTTGAGTAGGTTAAGCTCTTGAAGGGCGAGGGTCACGGCACCCTGTCTTGCCTCCTCGGAGCTGAGCAGAGCTCGGATAGCCTCTGCTTAAAGGATCATGGGACATAGAAATTGGGGTTATAAGTAAGGTAACTACAGTTACAATTTCTTATAACCCCAATTAGGGTACTTATATCCCTACTTTCTACGTCCCATGATCCTCCAAGTAAGTTCCCCAGTAGTACCCTTTTGCCCTGTGTTTTTTTAGGTCCCCGTATTAAAATTGAATACCAAAAGCCCTCGTAAACACCGCGAAGTCCTGTAAAACCCTTTTAGGACCATGCAAAACTTGCGCAAATACCCCTTATAAGGTCCCTAAAAGCCGTTAACCGTAAGGTCGCACACCANTACCAAAAGCCCTCGTAAACACCGCGAAGTCCTGTAAAACCCTTTTAGGACCATGCAAAACTTGCGCAAATACCCCTTATAAGGTCCCTAAAAGCCGTTAACCGTAAGGTCGCACACCAAACCCTAAACCCTAAGACCTTACTTCGTAGTGGGGTGAAATGCCTCAGGGGTGAAATCATGTTTTCGTCTTTGTAAAGCAAGCTCACCATGGGCCAGCCTGCAGATCGAAAGTCCCCCACTGCACCCTTAAAAAAAAGCGGTAAACCACAATCCCTAAACCCTGAACCCCGAAAGCCCTAAAGAGCCTCCGACCCACGAGGTTGAGAGGCAGCTGGNCCTGCAGATCGAAAGTCCCCCACTGCACCCTTAAAAAAAAGCGGTAAACCACAATCCCTAAACCCTGAACCCCGAAAGCCCTAAAGAGCCTCCGACCCACGAGGTTGAGAGGCAGCTGGCTTCGAGCCCGCCGGCTTTCACTAACCAGCTGCAACAGCTGCAGGTCAGCATGGAGTCGATCGAGGCCGTATCCTGGGACTCTTGAAGTGTTTAGGGTTTAGGGTTTAATGTTTAGGGTTTAGGGTTTGGGGTTTAGGATTCTAGAAGGGTTCCATAAAGGTTTTTCCACTGGTTCCGTAAGGGTGATTTGTTATTTAGAGGGTCCTTAAAGGTTGTTAAGGGGCTTAGGGGTTTTGAGGGCTTTGGGTTGAGAGGCCTTGTTAAGGACCTTCGATTTAGGGATTTGGGAGAGGAGTTTAGGGTTTTTAGAGTTTAGAGGCTTCCAAGGTTCAGGGGTTGAAGCGGTGTTTTGAGGATCTAGTACTTTTAGGGCTTCGGGTTTAGGGCTTGAGCGCTTTTTACGTTTAGGGGGGGTTTGGGGTTTTCGAAAGGACTTAGGATGTTAAGGGTTTAGGTTTCCTCGTGGTTTAGTGGCACAGGCTCAGGGTTGAGGATCGAGCGGTTCATTACGAAGGTTTACGGGTTAGGGTCGGGGGTAGAGGTTTTCAGTCCGGTCCGGGCAGGGGCAGATTTGACTTTCGCACCCAGAACACAAGAGGCAGCAGAGGGTTATAAGTGATTATAAAATCACACCCTTCGCCTAGAAACTCAAAGCTGCAAAGCACGCGACCCAAAAACCAACCCAACATCTTGACCCCAAATTTTGAACTCCCCAACCCTGCTACCTTTTTTACGGACTTATATATATATAGGGAGATCATTCTAAGGAACCTTGTAATAAGGGAACCTAGAAACGTAAACACCAAAGTCCCTAAACCCCTAAACTCCGAAAGCCTAAGCCCTAAGCTGCTAAGCCTCTTCGGGCTGCGTGCGCAGGCTCAGTTTCAGAGCCTCCGGGCCGCTCCGCGCGCAGGCTCGGAGCCGTGTCTCAGCAGCTGCAGCCTGCATTAGGATGGGTTTGAGGGGGTCGGCTCTAGGGTTTAGGGTGTGGGGTTTGGGGTGCTAGGGTTTAGGGTTAGGGTTTAGGGCTTAGGGTTTAGGGTGTGGGGTTTAGGGGGCTATTTTGCTGGGTTTTCAGGGTGAAGAAGGTCGTTCTTTCTTGGTGGCTCTATCGGCCTCCTCAAGGCCTTCCAGAAATCTCTGAAGAAGGAATCCTGCAGGGGGTCCAGTTTAGGGTTCAGGGCTTTGGGTGTTGGGTTTAGGGTATGCAGTTTTGTAAGGACGCACTTCGAAATGCTAATTCCTGTAACCTTGAGCCTCGAACCCCAAACACACGAAAGCCCCGCACCTCTCCCAATCGCTGCGACACTCGACCCTCTTTACCAGGAGGCCGTGACTGCAGTTTCTCGGGTTATCACAAGCGGAGCTATGCAAACTGTGGTGTCATAGTGCAGATGGCAGCAGCTTCAGCTAGTAGTTAGCTGACGGATACTTCTACTTGCCGTTTCGCTTAATGCCCAAGGCCCTCCATGTAAACTTCAGCGGACCACCACAAAGCTCAAAAGCCAACACCGTGCTCCTTGTTATGAGTAAACAATAACTCGCTCCAAAACCAGCTCACCAGGCCGAGTCGCAGAACAGGAAGTACGCCATGCACCGTGGGAGGAGTGCTCTTCACCGCCCGTCCCGAACGTGCCAGATGTCCGACCGGAGGTGCCAGCCGTCCAGGCGCCGGGTTTGGGATGTGATTTTTATGATTTCAGGTGTAGGGACGCATGACTATAAGGAACCTATGCAAGAGGAAGTGTGGTATACTCCTCAGTTAACGAAAGTAGCCTACAGACATGGGTCGTCGCTGTGGCGGCCGTGCTGCCGTGCTGGGAGTGGCGAGCAGCAGCATCAGGAGGAGAAGGAGGGAGGAGGAGGAGTCGTAATGTTAGGGTTCGCATTTGGGGCCCATTATACCCTAATTATAAGAAGGCGCCACCAAAACAGTATAGGTAATTATTGAGTATCGGTCTTTATAATTTGCTTGATCTGGATCTTCGCGAAGTACTGGAACCCTAGAGTTGCCTATACCTCGCCCGGGCCCGTCTTGTTGCTGGACAAAATCCTGCATGACCCTAAGGACCCTAAACTATGGGAATTATGGTATATTCCTTATTATGGGTCATGCAGGATTATGTCCATCAACCGTTCCGGTTCTAATCTTTTAGCCGTCACCACGCAAAACAAGTTTTACTGCCACCCATTCGGACGTGAAAATTCGTACACTATCGCATATGTTCGTTTGTTATGGTATAGTCTTGTACATTGTAGATTATCGTATACTAATTGCATATTCTTCGTACGTTGCTGTTTGCTGTTGTATATTATCCTGTATTATGGTATGTCATGAGAGCTTGTAGTCTAAGCACAGCGCAGCTGGCCAGATACCTGCTGCTGGAAGTCACCCAAAGTCTGAAGCGTTTTCGGAGTCTCGGCGGCAAAAGTTAGAAACCCTAAACTCTGGGCCCTAAGCCGTTATGCTAAACAGGATCTGCACGAAGCAGTTTTACGCAAGTAGGCACCCCAAGTCTCAAATTCAACCTCTAAGCCTCAACCCGGAAACCCACCAGCGCCAAATCCTAAACCCCAAACCCCTAANGCTAAACAGGATCTGCACGAAGCAGTTTTACGCAAGTAGGCACCCCAAGTCTCAAATTCAACCTCTAAGCCTCAACCCGGAAACCCACCAGCGCCAAATCCTAAACCCCAAACCCCTAAACCCTAACTCTCAACCCTAAACCCTAAACCGCTTTCAAGAAAGAAATAAATAGAAATTGCTTGTCCTTGTTTACGTTGAATCCCTTAACCCGTCAATTTCAATCCCAGCCNGCTAAACAGGATCTGCACGAAGCAGTTTTACGCAAGTAGGCACCCCAAGTCTCAAATTCAACCTCTAAGCCTCAACCCGGAAACCCACCAGCGCCAAATCCTAAACCCCAAACCCCTAACCCCTAAACCCTAACTCTCAACCCTAAACCCTAAACCGCTTTCAAGAAAGAAATAAATAGAAATTGCTTGTCCTTGTTTACGTTGAATCCCTTAACCCGTCAATTTCAATCCCAGCCNAACCCCTAAACCCTAACTCTCAACCCTAAACCCTAAACCGCTTTCAAGAAAGAAATAAATAGAAATTGCTTGTCCTTGTTTACGTTGAATCCCTTAACCCGTCAATTTCAATCCCAGCCCCCCAACTCGGCCAGCCCAGCCCAGCCCACAAATAGTCTACTCCTAAACCCTAAGCCCAAACCCCTAAACCCTAAGCCCCAAAAAACTCTGCACCCAGCCCAGCAGCAGCTGCTTAGCAGACCAGCCCAGCTGGCCCGGCCAGGCCCAGGCCAGCCCAGCGCCCAGCACCCGGCGCCCAGCCCAGCGTTTGCAAAAAGAGATTTTTCGGTCAAAACTCGGTCAAAACGGTATTGGCACCCACATCAAACCCTTAACAATTTCCATGAACTTTGAACCCTTAAAAACTGAAAGCCAGGTCGGCCCAGTTTCGGCCAGCAGCTCCCTCAGGGATGCCCTGCGAGACACTCTCCGCGAGCTGGCCGGTGGCAGTGAGCAACGCCAGGAGGACTCTGTGGGCTCTGCTGTCATTACTTCTGCTAGTCTGTTCAACGGGCTTTTCTGTTCAATTCATCGCCACCATTTTTGTCGTTTCGATTCGTCGATATTCATTTCCGTTGGTCGAGTAGCAGTCATCCTCCTCGCCGTGAATAAAGCTGTAGGTGTGTTAGGAGTAGGTAGGGTGCGTCATGACATTGGCAATGGCCACAAGGAGGCCTGAATACGCACAAGTACCATTCCTCGCATTCCCAATTACTATACTTATTATCACCTATGCGAAACCACATTATAGTTCATCGGGCCCTTGCCATGTAGTAGTGGAGCTGGCAATCCTGGTGGCCATTTACAGATATTTATAGTGGTAGCACTTCTTCAAGTCCCAGCAGCAGCAGCAACGACGATCGCCTGGCTAGTTTAGTCAGAGATCTTTTCGTGATATGCTTAGAGTCTTAGAGTTTTTGTTATGGTCTTAGGCCGCAATACTATAGGTGTTTTTGGCGATGACCGTGATGGTATGGTAGTGAGGACGAAGAGGGCCGATGATGTTGGCCTTGACCATGACGAAGTAGTCGTGACGATAAAGATGAAGGTGACGAAGACTGACAAGTGGCTGCGGTAATGGTGGCGGTGACAGCTACTCCAATGGGCTTGCAGCTCGTTTAGATAGGTCGACGTGCAGGCTCCTATGGTTTCAAGATCGCCCAAACATGCGCGTAAACAGATGCCTTCAGGCAGGGCAGCATTCCTCACAACTAATGTCATGCCATGGGGCTGCATTCTACCAGAGCCCGAAACCACCCAACAAGAGACTGCAGACGCCCCCATTTCTGTTCGCCTTATCAAAGCTCTGAACTTGAGATCTATAAAAGTGGAAGACTAGAATTGCTTGTAGTAGTGTTCCTTACAGTTCCAAAGTCCAATGATGGTAATCTACTCTTTGAAACTCTAATCCTCCCCAGACGCCAGCTCCTGGGTCTCTGCTCCGGAAGTTGACCTAACTTATCCCAGGTATCGATTTGGGATAAGTATTAATTTCCTGTGTTTGTTTAAGATAGAGCCCTAATTATTACAAGAATTGGGGACTGTTGAAACCGACATCTAGTATCGTAACTTTAACAAGGAGGGCATCTTATGAGTTTCCCATTCCGATTATGGTTACTTCAATCGTGTTCTTTTAGCCCTGATGACTACGACTACGAAACCCTTGCAGAGCCCAATAAAGCCTTTGTAATCTTGTTATATAGAGCATCAAAAAACGCTGATAAGACCCTTTTACAAAGCCACTAAAAGAAGAAGCCAGCTTTTGACTGCAGGACTTCCAAGCTATGCGGCCGCTTCCGCCACCAGCACCTGCAAGCCCCACCTACAGCCGGCACACGCCGCCGGGATTTAGCAGGGAGTGGGGGCGTATACCATAGGAGCCTAAACAGTTACCAAGACTATTTTGGGGGTTCCTTATTATAAGTATAGTTTGCAAAAACCCAAAGCCCAGTATTAAGGGCCCTATTTTTCGGGGTTCGAGGATGCCTAGGCCCTAACTTGTCAAATCCTAGAACCTCACAGCCTCAAAAAAACATCAGCCCTTTGCATTAAACCCTAAAGCCACGACCGTAAACCTCGGGCCTTTTTCGAGGCAGGGGGTTTAGGGGTTTAGATGTAAAGCCCCCCAAGCCCTAAACCCTAAGCCCTAAACCCTAAACCCCTAAACCCTAAACCCTCCCCGAAGGCAGACCGAAGTCCCACGTGGTCCAGCTGTTCGTCGCGAAGCATCGCCACAGTTGCGGACTTCAGCAGAGTGGGTGGAGGAGCCGGGGTTTGGGTTTAGGGTTCAGGGGGGAGAACGCTCCGGGTTTAGGTTGTCGGCTGGGAGTAGAGGGTTGAAGGTTTCGGGACTATAAACTAGCCACCCGAATATAGAAGTTGAAATAACAAGCAACCAGTGCTTCTTCAGGGGTCCTCATTAGCTACACTAGAATGTACACCCAAAACCCTGCTGACCATCAAGGGCCATATATTAAAGCGAAAACCCCAAAAAACCTTGGNAAATAACAAGCAACCAGTGCTTCTTCAGGGGTCCTCATTAGCTACACTAGAATGTACACCCAAAACCCTGCTGACCATCAAGGGCCATATATTAAAGCGAAAACCCCAAAAAACCTTGGAGATTCGGATGAAGGGCCAGGGGCTCCCCCCCGCAAGTTACGCAACAGCGAGGCTGAAGTCCACACCTAGCAGTTTAGGGTTTAGGGGTTTAGGGGTTTAGGGGTTTAGGGGTTTAGGGGTTTAGGGGTTTAGGGTTTAGGGTTTAGGGTGTGCTTTGCCCTAATACACGGGAATGTATTGAAACATGCCACGAGATCGAGATANGGGTTTAGGGGTTTAGGGGTTTAGGGGTTTAGGGGTTTAGGGGTTTAGGGTTTAGGGTTTAGGGTGTGCTTTGCCCTAATACACGGGAATGTATTGAAACATGCCACGAGATCGAGATACGGTAATGTACTAGAGTATACTGCAGTGTCCTATAATATACTGCAACCTACGACATGTGTATATACATATATATGTATAAATGTAAATGTAAATGTANATGTATATGTATATGTATATGTATATGTATATGTATGTATGTATGCGCACATAACATACACACTCAAACATCATCATGTGCTACACGATACCCGAACCTCCAGGTAAGCCTTCATCCGTACATCCCGTAGAAGCCCGCACGGCCCCCCAGACAAGCGTCGAAACGCCGGAGCTCAGGCACAGGAATGGCCACTTAGTGAGCCGGAGCGAACGTCCTGGGGACAGCGGTCCCTCGTCAAAGAAAGACAGGTACGGCATTATGTTTATGCGTCTATGGGTTTAGGTTTAGGGTTTCGGGTTCATCATACGTGCTTACCTTTGTAGTACGAGCTTTACCATGCATATCATGAGTCTGCATGGTGATTTGCGCGGGCTTGCGATTGCCATGGTTATTGCTGGTGTTATGATTGCTACTATTGGTACCAGCGATCAATCCTGGCTCGTCGCGAATCAAGATTCCAGGACAAAGCTTCCCAGGAGACCTTTAGTCTTGCATTCGAGCCAGGATTCTGCTCCAATACTAGGTTAGAGTTGCAGAAGTGTAGACTTCGAGAATCTGAAGATATGTGCATACAGTATACATGCACATAACTGCAGTGCTGTGTAGCATATTTGGATTAAATGGTAAAGTTATCGTAATAGTAGCTGTATTGAAACATAACGCAGACGCACTCACTACAGCATCAACAACCTAAACCCGAAACCCTAAACCCTAAACCCCTAAACCCTAAACCCCGAACCCTGAACCCTAAACCCTAAACCCCTAAACCCCTAAACCCGAAACCCCTAAACCCCTAAACCCCTAAACACGTAAACCCTTAAACCCCTAAACCCCTAAACCCCTAAACCTGAAACCCGAAACCCCTAAACCCCTAAACCCCTAAACCCCTAAAGCCCTAAACCCGAAACCCGAAACCCTAAACCCTAAACCCGGAACACAATCTTCAGGCGGCTACCGGTCGAGCTCGTGGGCCCTCCAAGTGCCTCTTCCGACCGACGAGCGCGGGTGGCCTACATCCTGTCCCTGAACAGCATCGGGTAGTATGGGGTTTAGGGGCTTAGGGTTCAGGGTTTAGGGTCTTAGGGGTTAGGGGTGTTGGGTTTAGGGGTTTAGGGGTTTAGGGTTTAGGGTTTAGGGGTGGATCATGGGACTTAGTAAGTAGGTTCTAAGTACCTTAATTGGCGTTACTTACTTATAGCCCCAAGTACTAAGCCCCATGGTCCTTTAAGTAGGGGAGGGTTTTTGTTCAGGGTCCTTGGTTTAGGGCTTTTCGTTGTGATGGGTTCATCGTTTCGGGCTTAGGGGTGTTCGCCTTGGCATGACATTTCGGAGCATCATGTCAGATGTAGAAAGGTGTGGACGCACCGGTTTCCGTGTGAGTCGTGAACTTGAGGAGTACCCAAAGACCTAGGCTTGAAGACGACGCTAAACACCAATCTAGATTTTTCGACATCCCGGAAACTGGTGCAGTTACGACAACAAACTGCTTCAGCCACCAGTTCGTTCAGCAGGGCATAGACTCTCTAGGACATGCCACATGCTGTGCCGCCGAAAAAACGGGGAGCAGCGTGAGAAACCCATCCAAGTCAGGCAAGTCCCAGGGCGATGAGAGCACTGTGAAAGTTGAGGGTTTAGGGTGGAGTATGGTGGAGTTGTGCAGGACTTCCCATCGTAAACCAGTGGTGGGAGTTGTTTGGGTTTTCGTTCTGGAGCAATGGGAGCAGCGTCAGAACCCACCAGGTTTACAGATGCACATGGTGGCGGATTTTTGCATGTCTACACATCTACAGATTGCATCACGCGTATGTTTGGTTATACATACACGCATACACATTTAGGTGCAAACAAGGCATGCCAGCTGAGGTTTCGTATGTACGAAATCAGCCTCCTCCCCCGCCCCCAGAGCCAGGGCAGTGCAGCCGAGGCCTCCGATCAGAGTTCGAGCTAGCAGTGAATACGTTTCGTCCCTCTCGTGCGGCGTTGCATGGATACCTGAGGTGAACTACCCTGAACCCTCTTCCTTGCCTTCCACCTGCCATCCCCAGCCTGCCGTCCCAAGGTACCTGCAATAGCCAGGAAAATGCGAAACGAAACGAAACGAAAGATACCAAAATTTTATTCAATGTGTTGCAATCTTCAGCTTTAGAGCTTGAAACAAGCTCTTGAACTACGATTTCGTAAGGGGTACAATCGGATACAAGTGTGTAACTCCAGGGGGAGTGTAGGGGGCTAATGCTTTTACTATTGCGATAACGACTACTATCACTATTACTATTGCTGTTATAGGTTTTTAAAAAACCTATGCACTACTATTGCTGTTATAGGTTTTTTTAAAAACCTATGGTTTTTTAAAAAACCTATTACTACTCTTACTATTACTGTCATTGTCCTGAGGTCCTGGATCCGCTTTCAGCGTTGGGCATCCTTGCCTCATGCCTGCATTCTTAAACCTCTATGAAGCCCTATGGATCCGGTATATCGAGCCCTATACAATACCCCTATAGATTCTGCATAGAAGCGTATACAACTCCATGAAACTTTAGAGAATGTAGAACTGCCTCACATTCGTAGCTTTGGTGTTTTGACGGCTTCAGGCTTCTAGGCCTAGGGCCGCAGCAGGGGCGAGGTTTAGGGCCTGCTGAGTTTAGGGGTTTACGGTTCGGGGCCGTGGGTTCACCTTTGCTTCGGTCGGTTGGCCTTCGGGTTTTTGGGTTTGCCCTAAACCTCTTTGCTTGTTTGCAGCTTGACCTCGTTGGCCACTCTTCTGCTGATAATTTGGTGGAAGGTGGGTTGTTGTCGGAGCTGCTTTTGCCAGGGTGTCGTTGGTAAGCCGACATCAAGTGCATATCTCTCAAGAGAGGGGCGCGGGACCTTCGGAGAAAGTGCAGTGCTGCATTAAAACAAAGCCCTACTTAAAGGATCATGGGACTTAGTAATTGGGGTTATAAGCAAGGTAACTACAGTTATAATTACTTATAACCCCCAATTCAGGTACTTATAACCCTACCTACTAAGTCCCATGATCCTTTAAGTAAAGTCACTTCCCGCAACCGGCTCGGGCCTTGGGTTTGAACGACGAGACGTCTAGAGCCCCGACCTGGACAACATCCGCAGATATCCCTGCAGCAGACAGCCCGACGACCAACATCCCCAAAGCCCTAAACCCTGAACGTTGAACCCTAAGCCCTAAACCCTAAACCCTAAACCCCCAAAGCTAAACCCTCAACCTAAACCTCAAGCCCTAAACCCCGAAACCCCAGACAACAACCCTAAACCCTAAACTTCCCTAAACCCTAAGCCCTAAAACCTTAAAGCTAAACCTCAAACTCTGAAACCCGAGACCCGAGACAACAACCGATCTGGTTCTGGTCGCAGCCTAGGCCTTTCGACCGGCTGATCCTCAAGCTGGAAGGTCGAGCCTATACTATACGTATATACATATACATATACATATACATATACANGAGACAACAACCGATCTGGTTCTGGTCGCAGCCTAGGCCTTTCGACCGGCTGATCCTCAAGCTGGAAGGTCGAGCCTATACTATACGTATATACATATACATATACATATACATATACACATACACACATATATATATATATATACACGTATATATATATATATTTATTTCTATATCTATGCGTATGTCTGTATATATATATGTATATTTATGTACATGTAGGGCGTAGGGCTTAGGATGTAGGGCTTAGGGGTTTTGGGGTCTAGGGTTTAGGGCTTAGGGTTCAGGGCTGAGGTTTAGGGTTCGACAGTGCAGACCTTTGTAGGGGCTGACCCTGCCCCCAAACCGGTTTTCGTTGCGGCAGGGGGGGCTNTTTTGGGGTCTAGGGTTTAGGGCTTAGGGTTCAGGGCTGAGGTTTAGGGTTCGACAGTGCAGACCTTTGTAGGGGCTGACCCTGCCCCCAAACCGGTTTTCGTTGCGGCAGGGGGGGCTCAGGGGGGCCTTGTGCCGTTGTAGCCTTGACGTCCTCTTCTTGTCCTTCAATCAAGGGCGAACATAAGGTACACCTCTGTTATCCTTGAACTAGCGGCGATCATAAGCCTCCAGCCCCGGGACGGGTTCAAGTGAATTGAAACACACAGTTCAGACCACGGTTGAAGTAGATCAAAGGTAGTTGCGGGAAATGGGGTTGCTGAGGCTTTGATTTTGGATTCCGAAGCTAAGCCAAAAATGCGCTGGTGCACATGGGCGCCCTGAAATTTGAGGGTTTAGGGTTTACGGCTTAGGGGTTTTGGGGTTTCAGGTTTAGGCTTAGGGTTTCGAGGTTTAGGGCTTACATTGCAGGGTCGGCCATAGGGTGCCCAGAGACTCCAACATCCCTTAAGGCCCTTAATTGAGGAATATGCCTCAAATTATAGTAGGATCCCTGATCTTATTTCAGGAATATTCCTTACAACCCTTATAGGAACCCTTAAAGGAACCCTTATAGNCCAACATCCCTTAAGGCCCTTAATTGAGGAATATGCCTCAAATTATAGTAGGATCCCTGATCTTATTTCAGGAATATTCCTTACAACCCTTATAGGAACCCTTAAAGGAACCCTTATAGATCCCTTTAAAAGGGATCCTAGGAGTCTCTGGGTGATTCTGCTCTTCACCCTAAGCCCTGAACCTCGGAAGCTCATGGGAGGCATCGGCATCCAGCTGGGGACAGATGAGCAGGACATCCTGAAACCTCAGGGTTCTGGGTTTAGGGTTNCACCCTAAGCCCTGAACCTCGGAAGCTCATGGGAGGCATCGGCATCCAGCTGGGGACAGATGAGCAGGACATCCTGAAACCTCAGGGTTCTGGGTTTAGGGTTTCAGGGTTTAGGGTTTCAGGGTTTAGGGTTTCAGGGTTTAGGGTTTCAGGGTTTAGGGTTTCAGGGTTTAGGGTTTAGGGTTTCGGGTTTAGGGTTTGGGTTTTAGGGTTTAGGAGTTAACCCGGCTCCGCGGTTAGGGTTGGGGTTAACCGAACCCTACCACAAAGTCCGGGTTAGAGTTGGGGTTATTAGGGTTCAGGGTTTAAGGGTTTAGGGGTTTAGGGNTAACCCGGCTCCGCGGTTAGGGTTGGGGTTAACCGAACCCTACCACAAAGTCCGGGTTAGAGTTGGGGTTATTAGGGTTCAGGGTTTAAGGGTTTAGGGGTTTAGGGGTTTAGGGGTTTGGGGTTTAGCGGTTTAGGAGTTAACCCGGCTCCGCGGTTAGGGTTGGGGTTAACCGAACCCTACCACAAAGTCCGGGTTAGAGTAGGGGTTATTAGGGTTCAGGGTTTAGCGGTTTAGGGGTTTAGGGGNTAACCCGGCTCCGCGGTTAGGGTTGGGGTTAACCGAACCCTACCACAAAGTCCGGGTTAGAGTTGGGGTTATTAGGGTTCAGGGTTTAAGGGTTTAGGGGTTTAGGGGTTTAGGGGTTTAGGGGTTTGGGGTTTAGGGGTTTAGGAGTTAACCCGGCTCCGCGGTTAGGGTTGGGGTTAACCGAACCCTACCACAAAGTCCGGGTTAGAGTAGGGGTTATTAGGGTTCAGGGTTTAGCGGTTTAGGGGTTTAGGGGNGGTTTAGGAGTTAACCCGGCTCCGCGGTTAGGGTTGGGGTTAACCGAACCCTACCACAAAGTCCGGGTTAGAGTAGGGGTTATTAGGGTTCAGGGTTTAGCGGTTTAGGGGTTTAGGGGTTTACGGGTTTAGGGGTTTAGGCTTTAGGGCTGAACCCTAAACCCCAAACCCAGGACATGCTGAGACATCTTCTGGCGTTTCCGGGAGACATTCCGCGTGTCCTGCCGACGTGAGCTGCGAGACTTCGTTTCCAAAGCATGGGTCTTGCAGCCCCAAATCCCTAAAATCCCAAACCTTAATTATCGCACATTATAGATTGTTGTAGTATATTATAGTATATCATTACAGTATATTGTGGTATAGTATGCAATATTTTAGTATACTATGCTCCAGAATCCCAAGTACCCTGCCTAAACCTAAAACTTTTATCCTAAACCTTTCATCCTTGCTGCAGATATCCATTTTGGACTTCTAGTTTCGGATGTTGGGGACTCGAGCCTAGAGTTTACAGTTTGGGGTGCAGAGTGCTCAAGAGGAGTGAGAAGGCCAGCAGCACGAAGTTCGAGTTTTCGGTGTGGTCTCAGATTCAGGGTTAGGGTTTGCCGTGGACGTGTTTGATCAGCGGTTGAAGCCTGAACTTGGAAGTCCTCTGCATCCACACATCATACACTCAGCCTGTACCCTAAACCCTAAACCCAAACTCCAAGCCCTGAACCCTGAACCCCTAACCCTAAATGTATAGATACGCAGATCAATGGATGGACAGTTGTTATCTGAATTTCGTTTGTAGCACAAGCTAGACTCGCTTCACAAAACAAGCCCGCATTTGTGTAGGATAAAAGGCTCTATTCCCTAAAAAGTGTATTTCCCTGACCCCAACTCGCTACCGCACATCCTCGAAACTTTTCGTCCTGAAACCCTAAACCCCTCATCATACATCCTAAACCCTACTAGCCTTAACTAAACCCTACACCTCGGGGCTACAATAGCGCCTGGGAAGCGTGTGCGCAAAGTCGCAAAGCTCCTGAAGTCGAGTCCCTCCGACAACCGTGAGGAGCAGAGGAGACAGACCGACTAATATCCGCCCCTCTGCAAAAAAAGACAGGACTTGCAGTAGAAGCCAGAAAGTTGGAACATCATTCTCCTCATGTCCTTAAAGTAAAGTAAAGGGAATCCCAGCATGAATCATCCTAAATCGATGTTCCAACTTTCTGGGGTTCACTGTATTGTGGAAATTCTAGCAGGACCCTGAGTCTGATACAGGGGAATAGCAGGGTCGTGGGCTCTCTGCGCATGTCATCTGTTGCTGCGAAACCAGAGGCAATGACTCCTGGGTTTACTTTGTTCCCAAAGCCTTAAACACTTAACCCCTTAACCCTCTCCCAAGACGCTACGCTCTTGTTGGATCTCTTATCCTTAGCGGTTGGGCTGACGCCCACGTCCTGCAACATGTCTCTCATGCAGCTAAACCCTTAACGCAGAAACTCCGCCTCCAAGCCCGTAGCGTACACAGACACACATGGGTGGTTGTCAAAATTAGGGTCCCTTTTGGGTACCCTAAATAATAGGTGCCGTATTATATGAAGGACCCAAAAAGGAACCATAATTTTGAAAACCACCCACATGTACACACACACACACACACCGGATTATAGGGGTCTGCCTACTTAGCACTCATGCTCCTTAGGGTTCCTTATCAGGTTTATAGTATGATAAGACTCAAAAATCCCTATGCTAGCCAGCCACGCGCCGATAGTAGACCTGAAGCTCTATTCGCTCATGCCCAGACGTCAAGTCAGGGCGAAAACAGCGGATCGATTGGAGGTTAATGAGGGATCCAGAGTAGGTATACGCAGGGTTACTAAAACCCGTGGAAACCCTTGTCTTCAACAGACCTTCACACTTAGGCCTTTAAGCCTTAAGTCTCAGGCCCCAAGCCGAAACCTCGCCGAAACCTAATATAGGGGGCTTAAAGTTCCCACCAAGAACATCTCGAGCTCCTATACGGACTCCTATATATTAGAGAATACCCTAAAGCCAAAGGACGCCGGAGAGGGCTCCAGCAGTCACTGATACAGGGGCCTTGATCATCAGAATAGGCTTCTGTTACAGGGCTACTATGCCTTCAAGCAGAAGGGCAACGTAGAAGCCTGAATAATTACCCACATTATTTCTCAGGGCCGTTCTTGCAACTATACCATGATGTACAGCAAAATCTTGTTCTAGTTTCGGCCCTGATTAGCAAACCCCCTTTCTTGAAAGACACCCCATTTTCGAACATCGAATAGCTCCCTTTTAAGGAGAGTTTTCTGCAGGAGTCTACATTAAAGCCTAATTCAGGTTCTTCATCCCGGAATCTCTTTCTGGAACTGTGAGCCCACTTAGTTACTTGTCTCTTCGAAACCCTTCTTACCCAAAGCATTTCTCAATCCGGTTCTAAACCCTAAGCCCTAAGCCCTAAATCCTAAACCCCACGCCCCTAAATTCTAAACCCAAAGCCCCTAAACTCTGAACCCTAAGATCCTAAACCCCAAACCCCAAACTGTGGCTCCCTAAATCCTGCACCGTTGTTCTGGTTTAGGGCTGATTGGAGTTTGAGCCCAAAGGTCTGGTCCCTTACTGTTATTCATATGATGGTGGTCATGACTATTGTTGTTGTTTCCATTGTTATTGTTGTTATTGGTATTGTTTTTACTATTGGTTTTATTGTTATTGTTACTGTTATTAGTATTAGTATGAGTATTAGTATGAGTGTGAGTATGCGTATCAGTATGAGAATTAGTATGGGCATTAGTGTGAGTACCAGCATTAATATTAGCACTAGTATGGCTCTAGTTATTTCATTATAATTACTACTACTCTTATTGCTCGTATTCTTCAAATCCACATCTGAGGATTCAAGCTCGATGAACTTGGGAGGACTTGTTGCCTTCACGGCCTTCAGCATNGCTCTAGTTATTTCATTATAATTACTACTACTCTTATTGCTCGTATTCTTCAAATCCACATCTGAGGATTCAAGCTCGATGAACTTGGGAGGACTTGTTGCCTTCACGGCCTTCAGCATTGTGGACGCCTGGCCGGGTTTATGGGGTTTAAGGGTTTAGGGTTTAGGGTTTGGGGCTGTAGGGGTTAAGGACCTCGGAGCTGTGGGGTTCTGAGGTGTGGGTACACACCCAGGCCCCAGTGCTCCCGACTAAGCCCTTATAGTAACCCTGAAAGTAGCCGTTAAAAGGACCCTTGGAGAACTGGTAAGGTCCCCCCACCCATACTAGGTTTCCGAAGTTTCTGGTTCAGGGCACTGCCACAAAGCCAAACATGTTGGCTCAGGAAGGCCTTGGAAAGATAGTTTGATGAAGGTCGCACTGTTCCAATTTATGGGCACGGTTCNCTAGGTTTCCGAAGTTTCTGGTTCAGGGCACTGCCACAAAGCCAAACATGTTGGCTCAGGAAGGCCTTGGAAAGATAGTTTGATGAAGGTCGCACTGTTCCAATTTATGGGCACGGTTCTGTGATTCGGCTTTTTTGCACGTTGTAGTGCATCCTGGAACTAGACTAACTCTAAACCCTCAAACCATAAATCCTAAGCCAAAATCCCACTGAAGCCCTAAACACACATTCTGAGGAGAAGCTGGGTACCGCCATAAGTGACGTTTCTGCTCCGTGGCTGGAGCCGCCATGCATCTTCACTTCCGTTGGGTCTTTGTTTTGCCTGGGCTTATCACGATTTCGTAGAAATTTTACAAGTTGTTTTCTTCGGCACTTTCAGTCGTTTTTATCGGGTTTCGGGTTTAGGAGTTGAGGGCTTAGGGGGCTCAGTTTCTTTTTTTCGGGTGTTCTTTTCTGTTCTTTGGTCTTGGGACCTTAGAAGGCTTACAAAGATTTTTTGAGGGTGGTTTTGGGTTTTAAAGTTCGAGGGTTGGTAGGTTTAGATTTAGGGATTTGGAGTTCGGGGTTTCAGGTGTTAGGTTTGTCGAGAAGCCTGCAGACTTTCTTGGCTGGGATGCTGGCCTCAAAAGCTAAGAGCTAATTCCTCGACGTCGGATCTTTTGATATACCATGCCTCAACAGACAAACTTTACTAGCAGCACAGGGTGCAAAAGCTTCAATGAACCCTACATCCGAAATCTTTTGAGAGCGCAGCCAGACAAGGTTAAGCGGGACTGGTCTCCGCGCTTGTTCTCCGGCGACATGTTGAAACGTGCCTCTTTCAGTGATGCAGGGTTTATCCTACAGCAAGCAAGCCCATCACCATAAAATCTATAACCCTGAACCTTCAACCCTTGCTCGAAATTTATGAGTTTAGGACGAAAAGCCATTCTATATGCCGTACAAGCCCAAAGCAACCAATATTGTCATCACCATCACCACCGTCATCGCCGTCCTCATTCTCATCGCCGGCGCCATCAGCATCACTCTCACCATCGCCCTCCCCATCGCTATCCCCATCCTCATCCTCATCNCAACCAATATTGTCATCACCATCACCACCGTCATCGCCGTCCTCATTCTCATCGCCGGCGCCATCAGCATCACTCTCACCATCGCCCTCCCCATCGCTATCCCCATCCTCATCCTCATCGCTATCGCCGTCGCCACTGCCATCACCACAATGGCTATCAGATCCACGATCACCATCAGAATGACCTTCAACACCATCATCATCATGAATATCATCATTATTGTCACCATCCTCATCCTCATCCTCATCATCATCGTCACAGTCATCGTCATCACCACCACCTGCACCATCTTCTTCTTCTTCTTCTGCTTGAGCATCATCATCATCATCGTCATCGTCATCACCGTCATCATCATCGTCATCAGCATTGTCACCACCACCGTCTTGACCAACATGATCACAATCGTCAGCATCNTCTTCTTCTTCTGCTTGAGCATCATCATCATCATCGTCATCGTCATCACCGTCATCATCATCGTCATCAGCATTGTCACCACCACCGTCTTGACCAACATGATCACAATCGTCAGCATCATTACATCCGTTAGAGCATCATCATCATCATCAGCACCATCACCATCATCACGACGTCTTAGCCTTGATCGCCACAACCATGGTTGCAGAGGTACAAACTCCGTGATGTCCCAGATTGACCTGGTCACTGAAACTGTGGGCCCTCTTCTGGCAGGGTGCCTCGGCTCCAAGCCTGGGAAGCACAAGATGATTTAGGGCTTCGGACCCTAAACCCTAAACCCNGTGATGTCCCAGATTGACCTGGTCACTGAAACTGTGGGCCCTCTTCTGGCAGGGTGCCTCGGCTCCAAGCCTGGGAAGCACAAGATGATTTAGGGCTTCGGACCCTAAACCCTAAACCCTGAACCCAACTAGCTCGACCACCGCCGCGACGATGTCAGTGCCTTCTGGGATCTTTTGGGGCAGGCCTTGGCCGAAAAAATGAAGGAACGACGCCCTAGGCCGGTTGGGCTTGGGTTTGGGCTTCGCGCTGTTTGGTCTTGGCTTGAGCACTGTAGTGTAGGGGCCGTAATCTTAAGAATAGGGTTTGAGGGNGAAAAAATGAAGGAACGACGCCCTAGGCCGGTTGGGCTTGGGTTTGGGCTTCGCGCTGTTTGGTCTTGGCTTGAGCACTGTAGTGTAGGGGCCGTAATCTTAAGAATAGGGTTTGAGGGGTTCCTTATTATAAGGCCCCTACTTTAGTAGTATTTCTGGTCGTGCCTTGAACCAAGTCTCCTCAAGAACGGTACCATCAGTTGAGGCATCCGCAACGCATTTGCTACTGCCTGCAAGCCCTAAACCCCAAACCTTAAACCCATCAAAAACTGCTACTGCAAATCCGAAGCTCGAACCACAAAACCCTCAACCTCAAACCCTAAGCTCGAAGCTCTATCTGAATCCCGAGGCTTCTGATCACGCCCCGCTTAGCCATCGACTTGGGCGTTGACGACGCCGAGGTCCTCCCAGAGTTGGGGTGAGGATTTTAAGCCCTGAGCCAGTAAACCCCACCCCCCAATGCCTCACAGAAAACCCAAAACCCCTTTACCTGAAATCCTAAACCCCGAAGCCCTAAACCCTTAACTTACAATCCCGAGGCCCTTTCGACGTTTCGCCTAGGAGCTGTCCAAAACCTGCCGTTTTGTGCCCAGAGACTCCCAAACCCAATATGTACGGAATATGTGCTTGCAAGAACATGGCTGGAGGGGTCCTTTGATCTGATTTGCGGTGCTTTCCGTATGAAGGGTTGGGGTCTCTGGTCGGGTTGCAGCGTTAAAGGGATGTAGGATGTGACGGTTCTTGGTTTCAGGGTTCAGGAGCTTTGAAATTTGATGTTTCGGGTTCAAGGTCCTAAACCCTAAACCGTAAACCCTCAACCCTAAACCCGTGAGTTGGCTTTGGATGCTTCCAGGCTGCTGGCTTCGTGGCGGTTGGGTGGCTTGGTCGCAGTTCGTCATGCTCCTGCAGCCATGTCGTTATAGCATACAGGGTCCGCCGCTGACTGTTTATTAAGGTGGGGATCAGAACCCTAAACCCTGTGGCAGAAAACCCTAAGCCGTGAAGCCATGCATACAGGATTTACTGACTCATTTTGTGGAGGGGTTCCCGAAAGGGCGTTATTGAACTTCTAGAAGGTTAGGGTGTCGGTACTTGCCCACCCTCTAAACAGCAGAGCAAGAGCAAGCTGTGTCTGATTGTTCAAGGATCTAGCGACAGACTTCACTTCAGCTCGATGCCCCTGATGTCCTAAACTCGAGAACCATACGCCCTAAGCTTTTTTNCTAAACAGCAGAGCAAGAGCAAGCTGTGTCTGATTGTTCAAGGATCTAGCGACAGACTTCACTTCAGCTCGATGCCCCTGATGTCCTAAACTCGAGAACCATACGCCCTAAGCTTTTTTGTGTGAAATGCCTCAATTTTCAGCCCTCACCTCCTATAACCCGGCTAAATACTTCTAAAGAATCTCAAACGCCTCCTGTATGCCTTGAAGTCTCAATGGCTGCGCTGTCAACTTTAGGTGTAAGGNAATGCCTCAATTTTCAGCCCTCACCTCCTATAACCCGGCTAAATACTTCTAAAGAATCTCAAACGCCTCCTGTATGCCTTGAAGTCTCAATGGCTGCGCTGTCAACTTTAGGTGTAAGGTCTGAAGTTTGGAATTTAGGGGCCCAAGGGTTGAGGGTTGTCAGGCCTCGAAACCCGAAGTAGTCAGCCCTTGTAGCAATCCGTATAGTAACCCTCATTAAAGTATTCCTAACCCTAAACCTTAAACCCACTGCACTTTATTTAAAAAACACCTTAAACCCTGNGCCTCGAAACCCGAAGTAGTCAGCCCTTGTAGCAATCCGTATAGTAACCCTCATTAAAGTATTCCTAACCCTAAACCTTAAACCCACTGCACTTTATTTAAAAAACACCTTAAACCCTGCTGAACCTGTATCCTCAGGATCTTGAATGCGCTGTCCTTCCTGCCGCAGCTTCGTCTTCTGCTCCAGCAGCTTGGGAGAATGTGCTTTGGGGATCGCGGCCTAGAGTTTAGGCTTTGGGNCTAAACAGCAGAGCAAGAGCAAGCTGTGTCTGATTGTTCAAGGATCTAGCGACAGACTTCACTTCAGCTCGATGCCCCTGATGTCCTAAACTCGAGAACCATACGCCCTAAGCTTTTTTTTTTGTGTGGAATGCCTCAATTTTCAGCCCTCACCTCCTATAACCCGGCTAAATACTTCTAAAGAATCTCAAACGCCTCCTGTATGCCTTGAAGTCTCAATGGCTGCGCTGTCAACTTTAGGTGTAAGGNGCCTCGAAACCCGAAGTAGTCAGCCCTTGTAGCAATCCGTATAGTAACCCTCATTAAAGTATTCCTAACCCTAAACCTTAAACCCACTGCACTTTATTTAAAAAACACCTTAAACCCTGAACCCTGAGCCCTGAACCTGTATCCTCAGGATCTTGAATGCGCTGTCCTTCCTGCCGCAGCTTCGTCTTCTGCTCCAGCAGCTTGGGAGAATGTGCTTTGGGGATCGCGGCCTAGAGTTTAGGCTTTGGGNCTGAACCTGTATCCTCAGGATCTTGAATGCGCTGTCCTTCCTGCCGCAGCTTCGTCTTCTGCTCCAGCAGCTTGGGAGAATGTGCTTTGGGGATCGCGGCCTAGAGTTTAGGCTTTGGGATTTCGTTTAGGGTTTAGGGTTTAGTATTGGGGATTTGGTTGAGGGATTTTGAGTTCGGGGTTTGAGGGGTTGGGGCGGTTGAGGATTCGCGAACCCTAAATCCATCCATCCCCCTGCCTCAGATATGCAGCTATCCCATTGCTTGCCATTACCATGCTCAAACGGGAGATGTCTTACATGGCTTCCTTCTCCTTGACCATGCAGCGCCACCAGTCGTGGGTGCAAGTAGGTTGTGCTACGATCTGATTGAACTCAACGGCTGAAAAATCTTCAAGTTGATGCAAGGGTTTCATGTGCAGATCTGGTCTGGCAGGGGAGCAAATCTTCCTGTCCACCAGTGAACCTGCCCGGTCGCATAGACAGCTTGCGAGGCGGATGCTGTAGGCATATAGAACTCAGTGAAAACCTACCAACCTCATCATGGGCCCGAAACCGTTGGCCCTTCAAGCCCCACTTGGAGCTTCAGGGTACTTCATCCCGAATCCAACTGCATCCCTAAGTTGCTGTATTCAGGAGGCCAGGAGGCCTTAGCAGCCTAGCACAGACCTCCGCCTGTAGGATCCTTACTGCAAACCCCCAAGAGGTGTCCATGGAAGAGAAGCCGCGATGTGTTTGGTGGTACCCTGAACATACAGCTGAGCTCCTATTCACACCGATGTTTGATAGGATCTACAATGCCCGCAGTGACAAGCTGCAGCCGTTGAAGGCAGACCAGGCAAGAGGGCTTGGATTTCTTGCGCACTATTTGGAGGCTTTAGGATGGTGTTCTTGAGGTTCGTGTTTTGGCCCTCTATACCCTCATTTATAGTACCGTCTATATCCTTATTATAGTACCCTGTACCCTTATTATTATAATACCCTGCTATAGAGTTTCGGAGCTGAGGTTTGGGATGGAGATGTCCTGCAGAGCTGCCTTCCACTGTCTCACATCCCAGCCCCCAGCCCCTAAGCCCTACACCCTAAACGCCTTAAGCCTGCTCAGACTTTCAACCCTTTCCAAACCATAGTGTCACCGATTANCCTGCAGAGCTGCCTTCCACTGTCTCACATCCCAGCCCCCAGCCCCTAAGCCCTACACCCTAAACGCCTTAAGCCTGCTCAGACTTTCAACCCTTTCCAAACCATAGTGTCACCGATTATGCTCTGCTTCTAATATACTTACACTATCACTATGTCATACTATAGACACTATCACTATGTCATACTATAGACTATAGTGACTATACTATATCCGAAAAATCCTTCTAGTTGTGAAGGCCCCTGAAGGTCCCCAGCCCGAACCCCAAAGCTTCGAGAAGCCCACTGCCTAGAGACTCCAATATCCCGTAATTAAGGAAGATACCTTAAATCATATTAGGGATCCTACTTTAATTTAAGGACCTTCAAGGAAGAGGCCTTAAATCATATTAGGGATCCTACTATATTTTAAGGACTATTAAGGGACATACTTTGAATCATATTAGGAATCCTACTATAATTTAAGCTATATTCCTTAATTCAGGGATATTGGAGTCTCCGGGTGCCCAAACACCGCACCATGTGCAACGCCTCATCGCACGACCTGCTCCAAGTATAGGGGTTGGAGTATGTTAATTTCTGGTCTAGTGTTCCTCCACAGTCCCGGATGTATAATAGCCATGGTACAAGATACCCGAAAACGCTATTGAATTTCTTAGGGTCACCTTGTCTAAACCCTTGCTTTAAGCCTTATGGTCCTTTCAAGGAACCCTACTCTCATCATCAAGGCCCCTTAAAGGAACCCTTGTGGTACCCTTAACCCTAAACCCTAAACCTCCAGATCAAGTCCCTAAACCCCGAACCCTAAACTCCTTCGACCTCAAAGTCGTCAGCGTCCGAGAGCCTTCCCCTATGAGGGCCTTGCAGCACTTGCCACGGCTTTGGGTTCATGATTTGAGACTTTGGGTTTAGGGGTGTAGGGTTTATTTCTGTTTTGGCTCCAGGGAGCACTGCAGCCCAAAATCTTGAAAGCAAGCCAGGAAAATCGAACGAAATAAACCCTAAACCCTAAACCCCTAAACATCCCACAACGCTGAACGCCTGCAGCAGGTGCAGCGCAAGGCGAATCCCTTTGTGGCCAAGGCCTTCCCACTCTCCTAGTCGTAGGCTTGCAGGGTCTTGAGGGCTCTTGTGTTTGAGGGGTTTCAAGAGGTGTAGTGATTCTTCGGGATCTTGGCAGCCAGGATTTGGGATGCTCATCTGTGTTGAGCCGGAGTTTAATTTCGGAGGGTCGCATAGGGTTTAAGACTTTAGGTTGGAGTGTTATTTTTTTTCTGCGCTTTGACGGTTCGTGGATGCGTTTTAGATTCGAGGTTTCGTTGCTGCTCAGGGTTTGGGGGCTTTCTTCACGGTCTGCAAGAGTTTGTTGTAGGATTGGAGTTTCTAGGGACTTAAATCGTAGGTTTTAGGGTTGTGGGCTTAGGGACTTCAGTAGTGCTAGTTGTGCAATGTTACGCCATCACCACTGCCGCCGCGACCGTGCCACCGCCACCGCCACCGCCGCCGCCAACGCCACCTCCACTACCACGGCCACACGCGCAGTGGCTGTCACCCTTGCCCATGGTTTCCAGGAGCAGGAGCATCAGGAGCAAGAGCTCCAGTGAAGGTAGCAGAAGCTAAGTAGTGCAAGCAATGCCTGCCATCCTTATCTTCATCTGACTATCATGAGCACCATCATGGTAGTCTACAGCAACCATCTAAGGGCTGGCAAAGCAACGCCAGTATCAGCATGATGCAGAAAAGCCTGAAGCCAATCAGGCCCTCGTCTCACTGATGTACGGGCCTTAAACTTGGTTACCATGTATACCGCAACGAAAAAGGAACCCCGAAACCCCCCATACTACCTTAATTCGGTGAGTATGTATACCACACTTCAAAAAAGAAGCCCCAAATCCCCTATAACAGCACAATTTGGAGGCCCCAAAATAGCACAAATCCCCATTAACTTGGCTACTCTTTATACCACAACTAAAACAGGAACACCCCCCAAAATCCGCCATTCTAGGGTTTAGGGTTTAGGCCAAAAATGGGGCAGTGAAATGGTCATGGCAGGCAGAAGCCTGGAAGGCGTGGGGGGGCCACCCCAGCGGCATCCAGTTGCCTGGCTTATTTTTTTGGCAATCGAGGCGTTTGGGGTGTACCTGTAGCCGAAAAGGCCTCCCTTGGTAAGGTTCCTTATTATGCCTTCTATATATAGGTCTTTTGGGCTAGTAGGGTTTAACATGTAGGATTGAGGGTAAGATCCTGCGGTTGCTCTACGGGCGATTGTCATAATTATCTTGCTCGTTGTCATGCTTGCGGGCTTGGAATTGTTGGGGTTGCCTAGTGCAGATTGCACAGTGAGTGGTTGGTAACCTAAACCCTAAATCCTAAATCCGACACCCTAAACCCTAGACCCTAAACCCGAAGCCCTAAGGCCTAAACCCGGAAGAGCGCCTCTGCCAGTAGCTTCTGAACTGGTGCGAATCCAGCGTGGACGTGCTTGCATTCTTTCTTCTTCTTGCTTTTACTGTGGTGATTCTTCTTCTTATCATTGTTATCATTATTATGGACAGTGTTAGAGGCATCGTCTGATAAGGTGGTTTCAAGGTTTTTGGAGGTACTGGTGGCAACTCACGAAGCACGAAACAACAAATGATTTTGTACTTTATGATCTCGGTGCGGACCTTGAGGGTCAATCGGTCGAGCGTTTAGGGTTTGAGGGGCTAGGGCTAGGGTAGCATGTGGTTTGGGAATGTTTTGAGATTGTAGACATTGGGCTTTAGTCTGCCTGCTTGAAGCTGTATGAGAATGTATAAAGTATAAGCACAGCTATAATTGAGGTGGCCAGTGTTCCCATCCGTTGCAACCTCCATGGGTGGACTTAGGGCTTACCTGGACCCGCACTCAGCATTTTGCATCCCTCAGGGAGTTCTGTGCAGATTCCGGCTCCCGTCTCACGGTTTAGGATTTCGNGGGTTTAGGGTTTAGGGATCCAAGGAAGGGTTTCGGCTTGAAGTCTTAGGATTTCGGCCTTTCCTCGGGCTTTTGGCTCAGGGCTTGGAGGTTGAGGGCTTAGGGTCGTCAAGTTAGCGGTTTAATTCAGGGTTCAAGGTCGAAAGGTCGATCGATAGTTGGGACGGAAGTCAGGACAAGAGTTTTTAGACCTTTCCTCTAGAGGGCCCCGGTACTAGGGGTTCAAGACTTGCTTGCAGGGGTTCACGCTTCTACTGAGGTTCCTCAGCATGTCTTATGCGCTGCTCTACCTGACGGCTTCTTGTCACAGCTTCGGGTGTTCGGTAGGTTTTTGCGTTTTGGGCCTTGCACCATGGTGTACCTGTTCGGACCATTGCCTTCATGTCCTGTAGTGTTCAAGCTTTCCTTACATCTCGTGCTTTGGGGTTCAGGGATGTGCTTTCAGGGTTTTGCTGTTGACCTGGAGCCCAAGGGTTACGAGTTACTCCGGAGGGCCTAGGGGTCAAAATAAGGTGGCAATACCTAATGGTAGTATCCCGCTATTCTTTATGATTACACAATGATGGGCCGCAGAACCCGATTCTAATTTTGAAGGCCCTTCGTGTTAAGTGTTCAGGGGTTAGGGTGTGGGGTTGAAGGGCAGTTCGCGGAAATGCAGTTCTAAAGCCTCAAACTACCAACCTCAAACTTGCTGAGGCGCTACAGTACTTTATCGGTATAGGGTTAGGGTCTAGGGCTTTTAGTGTAAGCTAACATACCAGGTATGTATGGCAAGGCACATGCCGTTTCTTATCATGGACGCCGAATCCTAGCCGACTTGAGAGCGCCAGAAACCATGCATAGGATCCTTGGAGACACAAAAGCCTCAGGTGACGCTACCTCCGATAGTCTACCCGAGCAGCCTGAATAAGTACCAAGATTATTCCTGAGGGCTCCTTATCATATTTGTACCATANTGCATAGGATCCTTGGAGACACAAAAGCCTCAGGTGACGCTACCTCCGATAGTCTACCCGAGCAGCCTGAATAAGTACCAAGATTATTCCTGAGGGCTCCTTATCATATTTGTACCATAATATAGAGGCCTTAAAAATTACCTATACTATTTGGGGGTTCCTTATTATGATTCTAGTAGACCCAAAAGCCTATTCTAATTATTAAGGCCCCTACAGTAGCTTACGCCAACCCCTAGTCTACTCATTTAGGCCGTCATACTGTTTCCGAGTCTACGACACAGAGCCTCAGCCCCTTGTCCTGATTCGTCAGAAACCTTACATCCCTAGAACCCTACCCTTAAACCCTAAACCCCTTGACCCTAAACTCGACACGCCAAGCCGCAAATCTATACGCCCCTAAACCCTAGGTCCCGCAGACATGCTGCGAGGTGCTGTCGCCACATGGGGCTTTCCTGACTGCGTATCTGTCGCAGCGGGGCGTGGTCNCGACACGCCAAGCCGCAAATCTATACGCCCCTAAACCCTAGGTCCCGCAGACATGCTGCGAGGTGCTGTCGCCACATGGGGCTTTCCTGACTGCGTATCTGTCGCAGCGGGGCGTGGTCAGTTGGCAGCTCTCGCTTCTGAGGCTCCACCTCTGACTGGAGTCTTGTTTCCAGTGCCCCGGTAGGATCAAAAAAGTGGATCCCTTGTTTCGGGACCCTAACTACTACAGGGAACTTTATACTTTAGAGGAACCCTTTTAGATCCCCTATTTTGGGATCCTAACTACTAAAGGGAACTTTACATTGGAACCCCCTTTAGGGATCTACTTTGGATCATCTGCAGTCTTAGTCTTGTTAGCACAGCCCCTTGAGGTGGGTAGTTTCTCTAAATTAGGGTCCCTTTTAGGGTAGAGGGTTTAGGGTTTAGCGTCCTTTTCATAAGGGTTCCGTATTGTTTTGGGGAGCTAGGAAGGGACCCTAACTTAGAGAACTACCCAGATATGGTTTCTGTTGGCTCGGACTTGGGCTGGCGCCGGATGGGAAGTTCAGGGTGTATTGGGCAGTTCAGGGTGGGTTTACACTGGGCGTAACATAGGGGCCTCAATAATTACCTATATTATTGTGGGGTTCCTTATTATATTATAGTATAATGGGCCCCAAAACCCTATTCTAAAATTTTAAGGCCCCTATATTAAACATCGTGATACCTAGGTTTAGGGTGGTAGGTATACTCACCNTATTGTGGGGTTCCTTATTATATTATAGTATAATGGGCCCCAAAACCCTATTCTAAAATTTTAAGGCCCCTATATTAAACATCGTGATACCTAGGTTTAGGGTGGTAGGTATACTCACCGAATTATAGGCAGCCTTTCTTCAAGGTGCCCATCACTCTTTTAAGTGGAGTCAGGCTTGGGGTTTCAGGAGTTTAAGAGAACCTGGACCCAGAAGCCTTTATCCGAAACCATTGAGGGTGTAAGTGCATGAAGGTGCNCTTCAAGGTGCCCATCACTCTTTTAAGTGGAGTCAGGCTTGGGGTTTCAGGAGTTTAAGAGAACCTGGACCCAGAAGCCTTTATCCGAAACCATTGAGGGTGTAAGTGCATGAAGGTGCATTCTTGAAGACATGACGGTTGCGAGAACCTGTCTCATAAATAAGCGGCTCGTCGCAGGGCATAAGAATGACCCGAAGATTGAAACCCTAAACCCTGATCCCCAAGCCTAGTCTACTTGTTACGGCCCTCATGGCCTACCGCCAAGGTCTGTTCTCGTAGTCAGTGCTGGTTGGGTCTAGGTTTAGGGTTCAGGACGAGCATGGTTTACTGTCGAGGTCAGTATAGGACGAGGCGTTTCAGACAATGGTGGACCCTGATTTTTGGAGATCCTTGTTATCATGAGCACCAAAACGGGATCTTCAGTTCGAGAAACCCCCTACCTACTCGCTTTCGCAGCGCTAAATAGACGCACATCCTCTAACCACCCTGAACCCCCAAACCCTAAACCCCAATCCTAAACCCTAAGCCGGACATCCGAAATTCAAGCCCTAGAAGCTTACAGGGCAACAAACAGGGTTTGGGGTTTAGGTTTTGGAAGTAGTTTTCTTTTTGTTTTTGGGTTTTGGGGGTCTGCAGTTCCATCGGCCGTAGCGGACAGGCGACAATTCGAACATACAGCGCCCTGAAGTCTGAGCATCGGAAACCGAAGTCCCCAGAGACTCCAATATCCCTCAGTTAAGGAATATACCAGAAATCATATTAGGGATCCTACTATAATTTAAGGTATATTCCGTAATTGAGGGATATACGTCTGTATACCCGGTAACGGTCATGCTCTACTCAAGGCCACAAGCTTTGCCACACAATCCCAGCATTCCTATCCCTTAACTCCAAACTCCAGTTGGGTACTGAACAGTTGGCTTCTCATGAGGCTGATTGGTTCTATACAAGTCGACCAGAAGCCCTGAACTCCATAAGAACACTAGAAGCCCTACTCATATCTCCTGTTGTGCCAAACAAGCCTTACCCGCAACCCCCATGCCCGTCAACCCTAAACCCTAAGCACTGCTGTAGGAGCCTTAATANGGGGGGTTCCTTATTATACTTCTAGTATAATGGGCCCCAAGACCCTATTCTAATTATTAAGGCCCTAAGCTCTCCGGTCAAAGCGAGTGCGCTTCCAGGGGTGGAGGCGCCATGCTCGGCGTGCTCGGTGTGATGGGGCGCCTGTGACTGCCAGGAGGGTTTGTGCCAGGCTTGTAGGCCCTAAGCCCTAAACCCAAAACACCCAAAACACCCAAAANGGGTGGAGGCGCCATGCTCGGCGTGCTCGGTGTGATGGGGCGCCTGTGACTGCCAGGAGGGTTTGTGCCAGGCTTGTAGGCCCTAAGCCCTAAACCCAAAACACCCAAAACACCCAAAAACCCAAAAAACCCTAAACCCCTAAACCCTCAACCCTAAACCCTAGATTGTCTGTTGAGGGTATGGGCCCTAGGCTGTCTTTTAATCCACTCAACAGGCAAAGACTCTCAGCTTGAAGGGCAGAGCCACGAGAGATGAAGCAGAGGGTGGATCGGGAAAGGACACCAGCGTTTTTGGGGGTCCGAGGTAGAAGTAACTACTCGTAGTACTATTCCTTAAAGTTACAGTTCCTTCATCATGCTAGCATAGACACCCCGAAACCTTATTCTGCTTACTAAGGTTCCTTTCCCTAACAGAGTAGCTCCCTATTCTAAAAGCAATTACTAAGGCAGGTAGCTCGACTGAAGAGGGTCTTGAAGAAGCAGGCCCTATAGATGCCTGATCTGAGCCAAAGTCCTCGACCATCCTCAAACCCAAACCCTGAACCCTAAACCCAGCAATTTGAGACCGATAATGAGTCTAAATAAGTTATAGACCACAGTGTATCTGAGTGCGTGAGCATCCACAC
>BGNK01002182.1:58903-73680 GCA_003297005.1 Symbiodinium sp. clade A Y106 | reverse complement strand
GCCCCGCCGATGTCGTTACATGCCAAATCTGAGTCTCGCCGCAATGCCTTCGACACGAAAGCCGAATCCCGAGATCCGAAACGCTTCCTGCTTCTGAGCTTGGGGGTTAGGGGTTAGGGCTTTAGGGTTTTTTTTGAGGCTTTAGGGTGTAGAGCAGTGCCGTAAGGGTTTTATGGGGATCAACAGTCATGTTTCCCCCTGAAACCCCAACCCTAAACCCTAAACCCTAAACCCTGTAACCGTTCCTATCCCAACCAGCTGAGCTTGAAGTAAACTGGAGGTGACCTGGCTGGCGGGCAGTACAATCCTGGCGCTGGTTGCATTTCGGGAGGCCGCGACGTCTCNGAACTCCATAAGAACACTAGAAGCCCTACTCATATCTCCTGTTGTGCCAAACAAGCCTTACCCGCAACCCCCATGCCCGTCAACCCTAAACCCTAAGCACTGCTGTAGGAGCCTTAATAAGGGGGGTTCCTTATTATACTTCTAGTATAATGGGCCCCAAGACCCTATTCTAATTATTAAGGCCCTAAGCTCTCCGGTCAAAGCGAGTGCGCTTCCAGCCCACCTCCGCGGTACGAGCCCGTGCTCGGTGTGATGGGGCGCCTGTGACTGCCAGGAGGGTTTGTGCCAGGCTTGTAGGCCCTAAGCCCTAAACCCAAAACACCCAAAACACCCAAAACACCCAAAAACCCAAAAAACCCTAAACCCCTAAACCCTAAACCCTAAACCCTAGATTGTCTGTTGAGGGTATGGGCCCTAGGCTGTCTTTTGATCCACTCAACAGGCAAAGACTCTCAGCTTGAAGGGCAGAGCCACGAGAGGTGAAGCAGAGGGTGGATCGGGAAAGGACACCAGCGTTTTTGGGGGTCCGAGGTAGAAGTAACTAGTCACAAAGTCCTCGACCATCCTCAAACCCAAACCCTGAACCCTAAACCCAGCAATTTGAGACCGATAATGAGTCTAAATAAGTTATAGACCACAGTGTATCTGAGTGCGTGAGCATCCACACNCAAAGTCCTCGACCATCCTCAAACCCAAACCCTGAACCCTAAACCCAGCAATTTGAGACCGATAATGAGTCTAAATAAGTTATAGACCACAGTGTATCTGAGTGCGTGAGCATCCACACCCCTGGTCGGTGGGCCTGGATGCAGCTTCATGGGGTGCTCGGGCCAGAGGCATCCACGTCAACAAGCCCGTCGACTGGCCGGAGCCGAACAGGAGCTTTCAACGAGCGACCCTCCGTGGAAGAACCGGCAGACTCCAGCGTGGCAGATGATGATGGCTGAGATTCACAGGCACCCTAAACCCCAAACCCTAAACCTTAAACCGTGGCCCGCCAGGAGGTGAAGGCCACACAGGCGTAGCCTGGCTCTGCAGTTTCTCAACATGCCGAAAGCGGAATCGAAGCCAAAGCAACCTTAAACTCTGAACCCGTCCGCAGCCGCTCAGCCCCTAAGCCTTCAACTGTCAANACACAGGCGTAGCCTGGCTCTGCAGTTTCTCAACATGCCGAAAGCGGAATCGAAGCCAAAGCAACCTTAAACTCTGAACCCGTCCGCAGCCGCTCAGCCCCTAAGCCTTCAACTGTCAACCCTGAACATACCCGAACCCAGAAAAACTGGGGTTAGGGTTTAGGCTAAAGCCTTGACCCGTTCCGAAACCCAAAAACCCTAAACCCCTAAACCCTAAACCCTAAACCCCTAAACCCCCTAAACCCAAAAACCCTAAACCCTAAAACCCTAAACCCCTAAACCCAAAAACCCTAAACCCTAAAACCCTGAACCCTAAACCCCCTAAACCCTAAACCCCTAAACCCTAAATCGCCCTGAGAGTTGAGGCATCCGGGCTTCAGCCGACTCATCGGCGGCCGTCCTGCCGACGCCTTCGCGGCTCCTCGGCTCCATAGAAGAGCTTGGGTTAGGGTTNCCCTAAACCCTAAATCGCCCTGAGAGTTGAGGCATCCGGGCTTCAGCCGACTCATCGGCGGCCGTCCTGCCGACGCCTTCGCGGCTCCTCGGCTCCATAGAAGAGCTTGGGTTAGGGTTTAGGGATTTAGGGTTGTAGGGATTTAAGGGTTACAGGGTCTAAGGGTGTAAGGGTTAGGGATTTTAGGATGTTTAGGGGTTTAGGGTTTAGGGTTCAGGGTTTCAGGTCTAAGAGTTTACGGTTTAGGGCATCGGGGTTTTCCCGTGTTTAAGCCTTCGGTTTTTCGGGAGTTTAAGAGTTCAGAGCTTGGGTTTGAGACTTCAGGTTTCTGGGTTCTTCTTAAGGGATTTAATTGAAGTTACCACAAGAAGGAAACCCTATTATTTACTATGGATCTCTATGATTGCAAGATAAAAACGAGCTCCGGTAACAAGAACCTAGGCTTTGGGTTTGGGGTTTGGCTTCAGGTTTAGGGTTTAGAATTTGGGTGAGAATCGGGAGTCTCGGTCCGATTTCAAGCAGTTCAAGTATGACATCGGTTTGGGGTTTCTGGGCTTTGCTTGAGGGTCCTGTGACTGTTGCTTTCAGGTTTATGGCCCAATGGCTTCAGGTTAATTACTTGACAAAACTCTTGTAGCCTCCACCAAACCCGTGCTGACCCCTCAACCCTTAAACCGCAAACCCCACAGCCCTAAATGCTAGAAGTTAAGCCATAAACTTCAAAGAATCCCCAACCTCCCCCCCAAAAAATTAGCACGTTAGTTGCTCTCTCCTTGTGAGAACCAGGGGCGCAGTAGGTAGGATTTCGTGCAGTATCGCAGTTGTTTCGGCGAGAAAAACGTTTCTATGCGGCTAACTTCAGTAAGGAAAATCTTCCGAAAACCCTGAGCCCTAAGCCCTAAACCTTAAACCTAAACCTTATCCTGCACCTTCAACCCTAAACCTAAACCTTAAACCCTAAACCCCGAACCTAAACCCTAAACCTACACCATAAGCCGAGTCACTCGACTGTGTGGTTCACGTCATCAGGGAACAGGAACATTCATACATAATTAGAATAATAGTTACTATCATCCTTGCTGCTATTGCTAACTACTATTTCTCATATAGCTATTATGAACATCTGTTGATATAGTTGGCCAAGCCCCGCCGATGTCGTTACATGCCAAATCTGAGTCTCGCCGCAATGCCTTCGACACGAAAGCCGAATCCCGAGATCCGAAACGCTTCCTGCTTCTGAGCTTGGGGGTTAGGGGTTAGGGNGCCCCGCCGATGTCGTTACATGCCAAATCTGAGTCTCGCCGCAATGCCTTCGACACGAAAGCCGAATCCCGAGATCCGAAACGCTTCCTGCTTCTGAGCTTGGGGGTTAGGGGTTAGGGTTTTTTTTTGAGGCTTTAGGGTGTAGAGCAGTGCCGTAAGGGTTTTATGGGGATCAACAGTCATGTTGCCCCCTGAAACCCCAACCCTAAACCCTAAACCCTAAATCCTAAACCCTGTAACCGTTCCTATCCCAACCAGCTGAGCTTGAAGTAAACTGGAGGTGACCTGGCTGGCGGGCAGTACAATCCTGGCGCTGGTTGCATTTCGGGAGGCCGCGACGTCTCNCCTAAACCCTGTAACCGTTCCTATCCCAACCAGCTGAGCTTGAAGTAAACTGGAGGTGACCTGGCTGGCGGGCAGTACAATCCTGGCGCTGGTTGCATTTCGGGAGGCCGCGACGTCTCCCGCTCCGTTGTCGGATTTTTGGGTTTAGGCTTTGGGAGGTTTTCATGGCTTTAAGGTTTTGGAGGTTTCACGGTGTTGTTTTCAACATGTCTGACGCCCCAGCCGTAAGCCCCCAAAGCGCTTCCTTGCGAACAATTACGTGGAGGCAAGCAGAGTCATGCAAGGGTTTGGCTTAGGCTTTGAGGTTCCAGAAATCCCGGTGTTTTCCAGCACGGTGCCGTTTTTAAGTGCCCAAGGTCTCGAGCCTAGAGTCTAAATCCTAGATCCTTCGATGGCCTGATGGAATCCGTCTTTAGGTGGGGTTAGGATTATGGATCTGGCCATTTCCCTGGTCCGCTCTTCCATAGCTGGCGCTCTAAAGCCTCAATGCAAACTCGAACCCCTAAACCCCAAACGCGTAAAGCCCTAAAACCGTAGGGCCCTGCACCTCTAACTCCCCAACCCTCCAAGCCCCAAACGCTACACCCTAAACCCTAAACCCTAAACCCCAAACCCTAAACCCTAAACCCTAAACCCTAAACCCCTAAACCCCTAAACCCCTAAACCCCTAAACCCCTAAACCCCTAAACCCGTAAACCCCTAAACTCTAACATCCTTGGCGGACCGTCCTAGGGTTCTGCAGCTACGGCGGTTCGGTTCGAGAAGCACCAAAGGTTGTCTGAAGCAGTTTTTGGGGGTCTAGGGTTTAGGGCTCAGGGTTTCATTTGAAAGAAATTTGGCTATGAAGGCCAGCACTGCTTCTAGTATCTATCTCCTGCTTTCGTCGACTTTTCGAGCCCGCGAAATGCAGAAACCCACACCCCCAAACCCTAAGCCCTAAACCCTAAGCCCTAAACTCTAAACCCTAACACCACCACACCGAACAAGGCTGCTACAGGGGCTGAGGGTCCAGGGTTTAGGGTATAGAGGTTACTACCCGGACCCTTGAAACTGCGAAATGCTCGACTAGGGAGCTTGAAACTGGGAACCCTACCCCGATGTCTTTAATACGGTTGATGGACAAAATCCTGCATGACCCATTATAAGGAATATACCATAATTCCCATAGTTTAGGGTCCTTAGGGTCATGCAGGATTTTGTCCATCAACAGTACGGAGGTCTGACTAAGTAGTAATACTATTGTTTAGGGTACCTTCTTACAATATGCCCCAAAAAACCCTATTCTGATCTTTAAGGCCCCGAAATAGGCCCTTATAGCAACCTTTTCAGGAAGCAAAGAAGCCACAATTCGTCGTCGACTCGGGTTTAGGGTTAGGATTCGGCAGTTCGCGTTTACGGATTGGGAGGATTTAGGGCTACTTAGGGTATACGGTTTAGCGTTTAGGATTGAGGAGGATTTAGGGTTTCGAGTTCGGATCTAGCGTTTAGGATTTAGGAGGATTTAGAGTGAGTAGAGCGTTTAGAATTTAGCGCTTAGCGTTTAGGATTGAGGAGGATTGGGTTCAGGGTTTCAGATCTGGCGTTTCGGGCGTAACCTAAGCACAAGCCTCAAAATCCATCACTCCAGATCCTAAGCCCCAGACGCTACTTGGAGGGGCAGGGGACTTAGTAAGTAGGTTATAAGTAGAGTTATAAGTGCCCTAAATGGAGTTACCCTAATTGTAACCCTACTTATAACCAACTTACTAAGTCTCCTGATCCTCCAAGTAACCCCGACATTCCAAACACGAAGGCGCCGCAGACGCCCGGGCTGGGTCCGGCTCTGCTCATCTTCATGGTGGCTGTGCCAGGGCCTCCGGTGATGGGATTTGCGGTTAAGGCATGTTAAGGCTTATAGTAGTAGCCAGAAAGTTGGAACATCATTATCCTCATGCCCTTAAGGTAAACTATAAGGGATCCTAGCACCAATCCTCCTAAAACCATGTTCCAANTCATGCCCTTAAGGTAAACTATAAGGGATCCTAGCACCAATCCTCCTAAAACCATGTTCCAACTTTCTGGCTTCTACTATAGGGGTTTAGGATTTAGGGGACGAAGGGAAACTTGACAGTTTGAGCTAGATCCCCACTCCTGTGCCCTTTCATTTCGATCCAAAATGCTTCGGGTTATTAGCCCTGGCTTTTTCAAGCCTGGGGTAGGGGTTTACATGTAGCTACAACATCTCCTGTCCTTATACAAGTATAGTTTAATATACCCCACAATACCCTATCAAGCACCTACATCACAAGGCCTCATAGTCACCTTTATAGAAGGAACTCTAAACGGAACCCGATTCTAATCCCNCCTGTCCTTATACAAGTATAGTTTAATATACCCCACAATACCCTATCAAGCACCTACATCACAAGGCCTCATAGTCACCTTTATAGAAGGAACTCTAAACGGAACCCGATTCTAATCCCCAGACGTCTCTCACCCATGCGAAAGGTGTGTCGCACGCCCGGGACTCTATGCCTTCGAGCTCGGCGTGCTAAACACGGAGCAGGTCGGGAGTGAGTCCAGGGTCTAGGATTTTACCCTAAGCCCTAAACTCAACCCTAAAGCCTAAGCCCTAACCCTAAACCCCAAACCCTATACCCTGGTGTTTCGGGAGTCAGGGTTCAGGGTTTCGGGCATCTTCAGTCTCAGGTTCGGTTTAGAGATGCGCCTTTGCGATTTCGTGCTTGTGCTCGCCTGAAAGCTTGCCACGGGATACGAGGAACCAAAAGGGATGCTGGAGCGTTTCATGGGCCCCATGAATAAGGAGCAGTGATTGGATTTAGACAGGGATGGTTTACTGTGATTTAAGGTACATTGCTTTGTTAAGCCAAGCGGCCTTGGGCTTAACTACAGTTACAAGTACCTATACCCCCAATTAAGGTGCTTATAACCCTACTTACTAAGTCCCATGATAATGTATGAACCCTCCTAAACCCTTATAGTACCCCTAAAGATCCCTGAAGGGACCCCTAAAGTCCTACTGACTAAGTCCCCTGATCCTCAAAGTATGAGTTTGTGTCAACGTTTTGCCTCCAGGAGCAGCTACTGTATGTTAAAACGTAGTAGGATCCTTACTATGATTTCAGGAATATTCTCCTACCAGGTCCAAACATTATATTTTTACAGTCCTAATGTATTTAAAGTATAAGATAGAGCAGAGCCCTATTCTAATTATTGCACGTAGGATTGCAAATCAACGCACATGTCTGTCCATGCTCTTTTTTTTGTCATACGGGCAGTAACTCATACGGTATGTGCCTTGCCGTGTCCTTGTGCCAGTCGCCTGTCTCCGACGGTCGGTCACTCAAGCAGTTAAGCTCTGCTGCTGTGGCAGGGTGGGGGGGATGGTCAAAAGTAGCACAAACCCTAAACTCTAAACCCCTTAAACAAGGTCCGGATAACAAACAACCCTTTAAGCGGGAGTACAGTCAACTCTGAGCCCTGAACCTAGTGATGCCGGAGGTCGGGTTTCATGACGGGGGGGGGGTTCCGTATTTTCGCGGGCGTAATCCTGAGCCCAATATCTACCAAATGCCGATAGCTTTCAGCCACACAGTAGGGTTTAGGACCAGTTTAGGGTTTAGGGGTTTGGGGAATACTCCTGATAATGGCAATAATGCGATCTTTACTATCAGGTCCCAGTTTTGGGATTTCGGTATGGAGTTATCGCGTGACGGGCAGGAGCTCGCTGACGCACGCCACCGCGCAGCAATAGGCACGCCACTTCGTCTCTCATGCTATTCCTGCTAGCCGTCTGGGTCTAAGACTGAGATTAGTCAGCATTCTGTAAATAAACTAGCTGGAAACAAAGATGAGTGTCTCATGTTGAAGCTACATATAGTTGTATTCCTGTTTGTGCTTCTTCCTAAGGCCCTAGGGGTTCTTTTTTATGTGTTCGAAGGGCTCTAAAATACAAATAAGGGTTCTAATAAGGGTTCTATAAGGTTTCGGGTAAGGCTTCAAAGGCCTGAGCCCTCAAAAAGCCTAGATCGTTACGCCCATAAGCCCTAAACCCGAACCCCCTAAAAATAAACCTCGGCTTCGCCGACAAGGGGGGCCGTGGACACAGCCCTTACGTCGGCTGCCGAACTCCAAATTCAGCTACCATGCTTCATCCCTGCGGAGCGCCTGAAGCTGCCCCGCAGGCATAGCCCAAGTGGCACGCAGCCCAAGCCCGGCGAGATGCGGGCGATGGCAGACAGCACCCGCAGATGGCGAGCGCCGGTGGCGCGCGCGGCTTGCCGCTCGTTGCATGGAGACCCTGGGCGAGCTTGTGGGCTGGCTCATCGCGAGGCTTCTGCGCTCCGGATGAGACCGCTCGTGGGAAAGGGGAGCGTTCTGAAGGTCCGTGCAACGGAGGGTTGGACCACATCGCTGTGGAGGAAACTTGCCCCCGGCATTCGGCAGGGGTACCCTAGATAAGGACTTGTGAAAGCACGGCATGGCCACAAACACATCGTCACCCCAAAGGCCAGCGTATGACGTGGAGTATGCTGATGACACTTTAGTACTATTCCGGACCATACCTCAGATGCGAGCCCTCTTAACGGCATCGAAACCATTGCAGCAGAACCGCAGGCAAAGTATCTAGGCAGTACGATATCGTGGCACGAACCTTTTGATACATCCTTTGAACATCGAGCAGCGCTCGCAGAAGAAGCCTACAAACAAACTAAGACAGTATGGAACAACACCCGTAAACGCCCCACCAGTCTGTATGGGAACATGCCCATAAGCCACACCGCCCATCTGAGCGCCTCCCCAAAGTCCAACATAAGTAATCCGCGAAGTCTACAACTCTTCCTTAGAAGACCCCATGTACGCTGTGGTGTTTGCCTCTTGCCATAAGTGGCGAATCCTATACCAGGGAAGAAGACGCGGTATGCAGTTTCCATATTGGGTTGAAAGTTACTGCTAAGCGATATTGCCTGGATCTGTTGAATACACCGCCCGGAACCCTCACGAAGTTTACTTCAAAATATCCCGAGAGCTGCAAAAGCCTAGTCTTGAAGACGTGCGTGCACAAAAGTTTCCCCTAAGCCCTAAACCTCGGGTTCGCCGACAAGCGAGGATCCGTGGACACCGCCCTGACGTCGGCCGCCACTCTGGTGATGTGCCTTCAGGGGTTTAGGTTTTGGGGTTCAGCGGCTTTAGAATCGAGGGTTTAGGGTTTGAGTTTTTGATGTGTTCTTCGGCAAGGTTGTTCAGGCTACGCGCCTTAGACTGCAAGCCATCACCTGCAGCTTCGGGCTCTTGCGTAGCAGTCACGAGCCCTTAACTAGACTTTAGAGGGGGCTGGGACTGGGAAGTCCGGTGTAACATAGGGCTCCTGACAAATTGAATAGGGTCTTTGGGGGGAAAACTGTAATCGGTACGTTTCAGGGGGATGATATTACGAACTATTCTGATCATTCTGATCCTTATGTTTATTGCCAGCTCGTTGACGAAGGCCCGAACTACTTGAAGCCGTTGAGAGGGAGTCCAGAGCTTCCGTTGTTCTTCAACTTCGTAGTTGCATACGGAGCAACCTGCAACTTTGATGTTCTTCGTTGAATATAACCTGTAAGCTCCAGACCCCTTAGCCCTAAACCGTCAACCCTAAACCCGCCAACCCGAAGAAGCCCAAGAACCCCCAAAACTCAAGAACCCCAAACCCTGAGCCCCAAACCCTAAACCCTAAACCCTAAACCCCAAACCCTAAACCCTAAACCCCGAACCCTGAGCCTCAAACCTCGAAACCCCGAAGCTCTAAACTGCGGGAAGGTACGGCTCCGGCCTCATCCGGGACAAGCCGGCGCTGGGCTGAGGGCTGCAGAGGGTAGGGTTTAGCGGTTTAGGGATTATTTAGAAATTTAGGGGTTTAGGCATCAGCGGTCTACCTATAGTTAGTCTCCATTGTAGTTCCTTTCAGGCTTGCCTGATAGGATCCCAACCTTAAGACTGTTTAACAACAAACCCTTTGGGGAGTGCAAAAGGCTGTTGCAGGGGTTTATAGGGTGTTATGAAAAGGGTGTGAGAAGGCTTTAATAGGGTGCCGTAGGTTTTTGCTTTTTCAAGAGATGGTGAGAACAAAAAAAGCTTCGAACGCTATCTGTTTCAAGGGTTCTCGCGACCTTCGTCGGTTCAGAGTTTGAGGTGCCGAGGTTCAGGCTTTAGGGTGCAGGGGTTGGGCGGTTTCGGCTCGTCTCAAGACTTACACTCTCCAAACACTAAACTCAATTTTTTTAAGTGGCGCTTCGGGTTGAGGGTTTAACCCCTTGCACTCCACTACATCGTCGGTAATCCTGTTCATTTCTTGTCGGTTTGCCCCAGTAGCTACTGCGTTTTGTCTCTGCTGCTTACAACAACAACAGCTACAACTACTGCTACTACCACTACCACTACCACTACCACTNTCGGTAATCCTGTTCATTTCTTGTCGGTTTGCCCCAGTAGCTACTGCGTTTTGTCTCTGCTGCTTACAACAACAACAGCTACAACTACTGCTACTACCACTACCACTACCACTACCACTGCCGCTGCCACAGTCACAGCCACAGCCACTGCCACTGCCACTGCCACTGCCACTTCCACTTCCACTTCCACTTCCACTTCCACTTCCACAACCACTACTACTACTACTACTACTACTACTACTACTCCTTCTACTACTACTACTACTACTACTACGAGAGAGAGAGAGAGAGAGAAGAGCCGCATTTGCAGAGGCGATGGGTGGAGTGTTCAGTGAGGACGAGGAGCCGACGCAGACAGAGGCATGCAGAACTTCTACTCCAGTACCAATCTAANGAGAGAGAGAGAGAGAGAGAAGAGCCGCATTTGCAGAGGCGATGGGTGGAGTGTTCAGTGAGGACGAGGAGCCGACGCAGACAGAGGCATGCAGAACTTCTACTCCAGTACCAATCTAATTGGAAGCGGGGGCCTCAATGCAGACGACATTAAGATGCTCAAGGACTCGACGAACTGCGTTGTCGACTCTTCAAAGAAGATATTTGGCCGAGCACATCAGGGCCAAAAGGTCGACACCTGCCTGAATGGACCGGGGCTGGTCGACAACATCAATGCTGAAGACGCAGGTTGCCTCTTCGGGGATCCGCAGTTCCCTCCGAATAGCAGCACCATCGGCACCCGCGCCGTGCGCGAGCGGTGGGGCCGCCCACCAGCCAGGCACTCGCTGGTGAAGGATGGCTTCGCAGCTGCTCCCGGCCTAGGAGCTGTGGCCGAATACCGGCGTCATCGACTGCGCAAAGACGGCGTTTCAGCTAGCCGTGGACGAAATTCTCCAAGGCACACCGGTGGCGGAGCAGAATTTGCATCTGCTTCCTTGCTACTAGCTACGAGCTACTAGTTACTAGCTACTAGCTACTAGATACTAGCTACTAGCTACTAGCTACTTGCGACTTGGTTCATACTAGCTACACGCTACTTGCTACGCTACTTGCTACTCGCTTCTCGCTTCTCGTCACTAGCTACATTGCTAGTTGCCCCTTGTTACTGCATACGGCATCAACTAGCTAACATACAGCCTCTGTCCACCAGGTCAGCCATCTTGGTAAAGCAGGGACCTCAGCCCGGAGCCACAATCCCTGCACTGCGGTCCTGATCCACTGATTCTTTGCTGCGCCTTCTGGCAAACCGTTGTCCTAGCTGACCTCTCGACGTGCCGGTTGCACCTTTCAGCTCTCGTGCTGTGAGGTAGCCTCCAGGAGCGCTAAGCTATGCACCCTCCGTCATTCCAGGGTGACGACTTTTCCAGCACCACAGCCTCCACGCCCCGTGCCATGACTAACGCGCGCGAACTTCTCGNGCTGTGAGGTAGCCTCCAGGAGCGCTAAGCTATGCACCCTCCGTCATTCCAGGGTGACGACTTTTCCAGCACCACAGCCTCCACGCCCCGTGCCATGACTAACGCGCGCGAACTTCTCGAGCTTACTCCCGAGCAGGCTGCGGCGGCTATCTTGAATGCAGTTAATATGGAGCAGGATCGCCACGGATGGGAATGTGAACTTAGGCTCAACTGGCCATGCTTGGAGCAATATCGACACCTCTTGAGCGTCGCGTTTGGCAGTCGCCAATTCTGGCCGGACAACTGCCTGCGTTTGGATGCTTTTTGGTCCTCCCTGGGCACTTCGATTGGCATAACACNCTTGGAGCAATATCGACACCTCTTGAGCGTCGCGTTTGGCAGTCGCCAATTCTGGCCGGACAACTGCCTGCGTTTGGATGCTTTTTGGTCCTCCCTGGGCACTTCGATTGGCATAACACGCTCCATCTCCCAGTGGCCCACTCATGACGGCTTCCTACTTTATTCTGACGCGGAGCTCTCGGTGCGAGTCGGTACCATACGAAGTGCGGCGGATGCTCGCTACCGTCACGTAGACATGGTCATCAGCCTCTGCCCCCTCTCTCCTCTGGAAGGTACACCCCAGACTGCGGCCGGCTGGCAGTCTCACTTTTCGGATCTATGCATTGAGCACTTCCCTTTTCCTCATCGAGATACTCGCTATCTGAGGGGTGAAGATCTGAGGGTTGAGGTCCGGGAGGTAGCCTCCCTTCGGACTCTTTGGGGTAGACTCTTTTATGACACAACTACGGCTAGATGGAGGATACAGCGTGGATCAGGACATCTTCATATCTTGTTTCATTGCTTTGCAGGTATAAACCGATCCACAGCAGCGGCCATAGCCTTCCTGATGCAGGAATGCAACAGTCCCTTCCGAGTTCTAATTAACAAGCTCTGCCAGGTCCGCCCGGGTCAGGAATACTGGCGTGACCGGGATCAATTTCTGTTAGCCTTGCTGCGCTTGGATCAGGATCTTACTCTGAGCACCAGCTATCGGATTAGGTTTCTGTGAGGATCCCGAGGTGAGACAACCTCCTTCGGACAATTGCATTTTCCTTGAAAAGATGCCTTCCTGCTCACATCAAATGATATCTGGTGTCGACCTGCACAGTATGCCGCTAATCTCGACCTGCTCAATCAACATGCACGGTCTACGCAAGCCATTAGCAGCTACACGGCTGCCTCAATGCCAGCACGGGTGCAGTGACGGCGGAAAGCGAGGGACCGGTTACTCAGCAGCGTGCTGGCCCCAACTAGTCGCCGATCATCATGACCACCTATCCGGCCTGCACCCATCTATGTGATTGTGGACAGCCATGCTGCCGGCACAAGGAGCAGCACATCTGGCACACGTGTCCGAGCCGCCCCAGATGGGCTGCGGAGCGATACTGGTGATATAATTAGCCCTCCGGTGAGGAAGCCTCCTGGAGGAGCTAGTACAAATCCGTTCGGCATAGATGTCTATCTTTAGAGTTCCCCGGGCCCACAGCAGCGCTTCCGTGACACAGGGAGAAAACATGCATCTCGGCTCTAGGCTTTACCTGTTGCTCTTGAGGACTTCCTGTCACAACATATCAGGGCACATTCGTAAACCAGTTTTTATCCGCAGCAATTTTCATTCTCATTTCTATCGTGAGGTAGCCTCCGACTGACTGGTTTCGAACATGAAGAAGCCAGCTGCTGTCGCTCCCAAAATGCGTCCGGGCCCGGGCATTCTACGCAGGAGCAAGTACCTCCCGGAGACAGCGCAGGGAGACTTCTGGAGCACCATCTTCATCGACGAGACCTGTGCGCTCGAGAAGCTCTAAGCCCTCCAGCAGTGAGAGCTCCTCGTCAGACCCCATCAACGATATGTACACCAGTGACTCGGACGAGGAAAAGCCCACTAGAGCAAGCAGAAGAAGACGAGGCATGGCGGAGATGGTTGCGGCTCGAGCGGCATCCAAGCCGAAAGGCCCTCCACCGCCACAACCAGTCAATGCGCCTGCGCTCTCGCTGCCTCCGCCTACACTGGACCAGCGCACTTTTTTGCTGCGTCAGGGCCTCCCCCACCTACTCCAGCCTCTACTGAGCCGCACATTCCGGTCGTGCCTACACGAGGACTGTTTATCCAACGCAAGTCGTGGTTAGCACAGCCCCGACACCTGAAGGAGGCCTTAAGATCACTTTAACTATTCCTCCCAAGTGGCCCAGCCCTTGAGGCCTGAGATTTTCTAACTAGCATCCCTGGCGGTGAGGTAGCCTCCGGCCCAGCCATGCACTTGAAGCCTGCTCGGTTTTGCAGCTTTTTGAAAAATCGAGCGGTAGTTCACGGTGCACATCGTGCAGAGCTCCCTTAGCTTTGCACCGCCAGAGNGCCTGACCAGCACAAGCCCTGACCAGGTGCAGTCCTGTTCCGCTGCGAAGGTCCAGGTGTACATGCTCACATCTGGTCATATCACTGCGAAGACTTGTCTCTCCGAGGCTACATACAGTGCTGACTCCACGGAACGGCTGTATGTGCCTGTGCTGGCTGCTCCCGCGGGACGGCATGCGTTGGCCGTCCGCAAAGGAAGCTGTTCCTTCCGCTCACTCACTGCAGCTCGCCCGGTTTCGTTTCACCTCCGATGCCCGCCGAGGTGCGGGACGACCCGCACGAGCGTCCGAATGAATGAATACTACTACTACTACTACTACTACTACTACTACNCACTCACTGCAGCTCGCCCGGTTTCGTTTCACCTCCGATGCCCGCCGAGGTGCGGGACGACCCGCACGAGCGTCCGAATGAATGAATACTACTACTACTACTACTACTACTACTACTACACTACTACTGCTAATACTACTACTACTACTACTACCACCACTACTACTACCACCACTCGTACGAGTAGTAGTAGTAGTAGTAGTAGTAGTAGTAGTAGCAGTAGTAGTAGTAGCAGTCGCAGTCGCAGTCGCCGTCGCAGTAGGAGTAGTAGTAGTAGTCGTCGTAGTAGTAGTAGTAGCAGCAGCAGGCGTAGTAGTAGTAGTAGTAGTAATAATAATAGTCCCCTCTTACATACTCTTCTCGCACACATCCGTTTTACTCGGTGTTTACAGCACTTTCGTCATGTAGGAACATCTTATGAAGCTTCANGGTAGCCTCCGGCCCAGCCATGCACTTGAAGCCTGCTCGGTTTTGCAGCTTTTTGAAAAATCGAGCGGTAGTTCACGGTGCACATCGTGCAGAGCTCCCTTAGCTTTGCACCGCCAGAGCCTGACCAGCACAAGCCCTGACCAGGTGCAGTCCTGTTCCGCTGCGAAGGTCCAGGTGTACATGCTCACATCTGGTCATATCACTGCGAAGACTTGTCTCTCCGAGGCTACATACAGT
>BGNK01002182.1:42628-57628 GCA_003297005.1 Symbiodinium sp. clade A Y106 | reverse complement strand
TTTACGGTGTTTTCGTACTATCCGGCCACCTGTGGTTTAACAGTTTCTTCCCCGTCCAATTTGCAACTCCAGTTGCTGTCGCAGTTTTGGGGCTTGAGCCTCTGCAACTTCACCGGCAGTGACAGTTGAGGCAAGTGAGCGAAGGGAACTTATGCAGATGTCACAGATAGGCAGCCTCAGCCATGGCATCTGTGACGGATATAAGGCAAGTGAGCATCGGCAACTTCTGCAGCTGTCACCAATAGGGGGCCTGAGCCCCTGCATCTTCTGCAGCTGTCATTTTCGTTGATGATGATGATGACGANGGGGGGGGGGGGGGGTGGCTAGTAGTAGTAGTAGTAGTAGTGGTAGTGGTAGTAGTAGTAGTAGTAGTAGTAGTACTAGTAGTAGCACTGTACTGCTGCTGCTTGCTGCTGTTGCTGCTGCTGCTCCTGCTACTGCTACTGCTACTACTACTACTACTACTACTACTACTACTAGGCATTGGGCAGATCGTTTGCCCACCGTTTGTGTTGCGTTAGCTTCGTTTTACTCGTTATTTACGGGTGATTGGGGCTTCAGACAGGTTCCAGAAATTACATCGGAACTGACGGTTGCGTTTAGGCTCTGTGTGGTGCACATTATTTCANGTTGCGCTCCAGGTTTTGGGAGTGTTGAAACCTCTTGGCAGCACCTACGTGTTGCACGGTATTTACGGTGTTTTCGTACTATCCGGCCACCTGTGGTTTAACAGTTTCTTCCCCGTCCATTTTGCAACTCCAGTTGCTGTCGCAGTTTTGGGGCTTGAGCCTCTGCAACTTCACCGGCTGTGACAGTTGAGGCAAGTGAGCCTCGGGAACTTATGCAGATGTCACAGATACGCAGCCTCAGCCCCTGCATCTGTGACGGATATAAGGCAAGTGAGCATCGGCAACTTCTGCAGCTGTCACCAATAGGGGGCCTGAGCCCCTGCATCTTCTGCAGCTGTCATTTTCGTTGATGATGATGATGACGANGCATCTGTGACGGATATAAGGCAAGTGAGCATCGGCAACTTCTGCAGCTGTCACCAATAGGGGGCCTGAGCCCCTGCATCTTCTGCAGCTGTCATTTTCGTTGATGATGATGATGACGATGGGTTAAGGCGCCAGGTGGTTGGTAGGCGGGGGGGTGGCGGCTAGTAGTAGTAGTAGTAGTAGTAGTAGTAGTAGTAGTAGTAGTACTAGTAGTAGCACTGTACTGCTGCTGCTGGCTGCTATTGCTGCTGCTGCTCCTGCTACTGCTACTGCTACTACTACTACTACTACTACTAGGCATTGGGCAGATGGTTTGCCCACCGTTGGTGTTGCGTTAGCTTCGTTTTACTCGTTATTTACGGGTGATTGGGGCTTCAGACAGGTTCCAGAAATTACATCGGAACTGACGGTTGCGTTTAGGCTCTGTGTGGTGCACATTATTTCANGTGTTGCGTTAGCTTCGTTTTACTCGTTATTTACGGGTGATTGGGGCTTCAGACAGGTTCCAGAAATTACATCGGAACTGACGGTTGCGTTTAGGCTCTGTGTGGTGCACATTATTTCAGGTTGACTGCAGGGTTGAAAGTCATGACACAAAAGTCTCGGCCAGGACGGTGTTTTTTTGCTGTCGGTGCCCTGCCACAGTCGTTCAAGAAAGCGCTTCACACTGCCTTCCAGCTTCGTTGCGGGATTTGTGTTTTTGCAACATATTGGATGGGGTCTGGGTGGACGATATCNTTCCAGCTTCGTTGCGGGATTTGTGTTTTTGCAACATATTGGATGGGGTCTGGGTGGACGATATCATGGTTGGGACCTGGATGCTCTGGCAGAACGGATGGGGTGTGGGTGGACGATATCATGGTTGGGACCTGGATGCTCTGGCAGAACGGATGGGGTCTGGGTGGACGATATCATGGTTGGGAGGACCTACGAGACCGTCTTGCCTACCCCAGACCCACCTGGATATCATGGTTGGGACCTGGATGCTCTGGCAGAACGGATGCGGTCTGGGTGGACGATATCATGGTTGGGACCTGGATGCCCTGGCAGAACGGATGGGGTTTGGGTGGACGATATCATGATTGGGAGCTGGATGCCCTGGCAGTTCGGATGGGGTCTGGTGCCCAAAGCTGCGAGGAAGTCGGACCTGGGCGGGCGGAGGGACAGAGGAGGAAAGAAGGGGTGGGCAAACGACCAGGTCGCTGCCTACTACTACTNTGGTGCCCAAAGCTGCGAGGAAGTCGGACCTGGGCGGGCGGAGGGACAGAGGAGGAAAGAAGGGGTGGGCAAACGACCAGGTCGCTGCCTACTACTACTACTACTACTACTACTACTACTACTACTACTGCGACTGCGACTACGACTACGACTACGCCACGCTAACTACCACCTCTACGACTGCTGCTACTACTGCATTTACAACATCTGCTGCAACGACTGCATCTACTACATCTGCTACAACCACTGCTTCTTCAGTTGTGTTTCAACTTCCAAATAAGCCCATAGCCTGCTTTTGAGCTTTGAGGCGCAGTTCGATATTCTGATCAACTGCTCCGCGTGCTTCGTGACCATGGGTGCAATCACGTACTGGCCGCTGGGACAGATATTTGATGCCGACTTTGTGGTTCAAGGCTCCGGCCTGTTAATATAGGGGCCTTAATAATTAGAATAGGGTTTTGGGGTATATGATATTAGAGGCATAATAAGGAACCCCCAAAATAGTTTAGGTGAGTATTAAGGCACCTATATTGTGGTGAATCGTGTCGGCTCCCTTCGGTTTATTCGGGGTTCGTAGGTGTCTCAGATTGATTACGCCAGCATCGACCCCAGACAGTGACAGGGAAGCTTGGAGTCCATGCCTCACATACCCAAGAGCCATCCAGGAGCAGCACTCTGTCAGGAGTTCGTTGTTACGGTCTTCTTTCAGGATTCCAAGGGAAACCGCAACCGGTGAAGCCCGAAGCAATCAGGACCCCCGGATTTGAGAAACTCAGGTGGTTAACCCGCTTCGCGTGTTCGAAATTGGGTTCAGATGAAGCCGCAAAAATGTGATCCAAGAATCCTGATCCTACGTGCTCAGATTGCACCTGACCTAACCCCTAACCTGACCTGAACTGCTAACCTGGACCTTGCAAGCCTAAATCCCCTTGTACTCACCCCAACCCTTAACACTCTAAGCCGCAAGCCCTAAACGCTAATTAGAGGGTAAGGGGTTTTGGGTTTCGGTTTTGGAATTTTAAGGGTGTAGGGCTATGGGTATAGGGATTTCAGGGTTTGCCCTTGGTTAGAAAGTCCCATCCGACCCATTCCGCCGGAGCGATCCGTGGAAGGCTTTGGATGCTCCTGTTCCACTCGCATCGACACAGGCCCCGCCGGGAACAAGGGGACCTAAATGTGATTACTGTTTTGGGGCTCCTTCTTATAGTTACAGTATTATATCCTCCGGAAGCATATTTTAAGCTATGTTTTCTGTATTATATTATTACCGAAAGCCGTATTGTAGCTATGTTTTCTAAAGTAGAATTTTCCCCCTAAACCCTAAACCCTAAACCCTATTCTAGTTATCAAGGCCCCTGTAGTATCAAGGCCTTGGGCTTTCGAGTTTAGGGCTTGGGGTCCAGAGTGGGTTTAGCCTCGGGCTCTACAGTACGCCCGTTCGATTATGGGTGTTAGGGTTTCAGGGTTTTAAAGTTCAGGATTTAGGGTTGTAGGGTTTAGGGATTTAGGGTTTNTTTAGGGTTTCAGGGTTTTAGGGTTTTAGGGTTTTGGGGCTGTAGGGTTTAGGTTTTAGCACTATACAGCCCCAAACCCTAAAAACGAGATGGGCGGACTTCTTCTTGCCTGTAGCTTGGGATGGAGAGACTCTGCGTGTAGGGTTGAGGAGGGCTCATCTGACCTAAACCCTAAACCCTAAACCCTAGTCCATGGTTTGGGACTCATCGTGCTCCTCGGGTTTTGGAGTTCAGGTTTGGGGAAGGAGGGCTGGTCTATGGCTACATCCGATTTCGTGGCTTTTGGTTTGGAGCCTCGCGGATCATCATCCAGGAATCCGTGCTATCTACGTATCTATCTATCCGTCTATCTATCTATCTATCTTCCCTTTTTTTGGATGCCTCTATCTATNTTCGTGGCTTTTGGTTTGGAGCCTCGCGGATCATCATCCAGGAATCCGTGCTATCTACGTATCTATCTATCCGTCTATCTATCTATCTATCTTCCCTTTTTTTGGATGCCTCTATCTATCTATCTATCGACCCATCCATCGATCGACCTGTCTATCTATCCAGCTATCTATCCGTCCATCCGCCTATCCATCGATCCGTCCGTTTGCCCGTCCGTAGATCTATCTATCGCGCCAATTATCTATTTTTCTGCCTCTCTACGTATGGATGTACGGATGGACGGACGGACGCACGAAATAATGTATGCATGCATGCNTCCGTCCGTTTGCCCGTCCGTAGATCTATCTATCGCGCCAATTATCTATTTTTCTGCCTCTCTACGTATGGATGTACGGATGGACGGACGGACGCACGAAATAATGTATGCATGCATGCATGCATGCACGCACATACGCATACACTGAAAGGAACCTGCAGAACCCTAAGAGCCCTGTTCATTTCACGTCCTGTCCCTGCCATGTCAGGCACAGTGCCGGCAAGGTAGCTGGAGGCCTTTGGCCGGTTTAGGCTTGTTGTGCTTTAGAGTTTAGGGTTCCGAACCTAGACCCTAAACCCTAAACCCTGAACCGTGGGTTCCGAACCTTTCAAGACATCCTAAGACCACCCAAGAGCTTTGCTTCAGAGTTCAGGGAGGCTTCACCTCCCAGGCTTTGGGACCCAGTTCTTTCGTGTGAGGTCGCGGCTTCGGATTGCGGGTTTGTTAGGGTTTAGGGTTTAGGGTTTTCTTAGAGTGTGTTGGCCAAGGGTCTACGGTTGGTTTACACGACCTGAAGCCCTAAATCGTAAACTTTAAAGCCCTATAGGCCCTAAACGTCCTTAACCCTGAACCCTGCGCCCTAAACCCTAAACTTAGCCATGTATATACATGTGTACATACATGTATGTATGTATGTANATCGTAAACTTTAAAGCCCTATAGGCCCTAAACGTCCTTAACCCTGAACCCTGCGCCCTAAACCCTAAACTTAGCCATGTATATACATGTGTACATACATGTATGTATGTATGTATGTACGTATGTATGTATGTAAGTATGTATGTATGTATACATACATACATACATAATAAATACCTACACGCCCTGCCCCTGTGAGCCCTCAGCCCTGAACCCGAAACNATGTATGTATGTATGTACGTATGTATGTATGTAAGTATGTATGTATGTATACATACATACATACATAATAAATACCTACACGCCCTGCCCCTGTGAGCCCTCAGCCCTGAACCCGAAACTTTACCAGCCCTAAGCCCTAAGCCCTAAGCCCTATAGGCCCCAAATGCCTTAAACACCGATCCTTTATCAAGGGCTTGTAGTTTTGTTTCCATAGCTGAAGCTTGTATAGCGTTTTTCAGAGTGTGACGGGGCATACAGGGCTTTTATACAGGGCAATGGTTATCAGCGATTCCCCCGAAAACCACATCCTATTCATATTGATTGGCTCAAAGCCTGAGCCCCAAAACCCAAGCAGTTGGTCTTCAACCCCAACCCTAAACCCTAAACCCTAAACTCTAAACCCTAAACCCTAAACCCTAAAACCATCCCGAAAACCCACAGCCAATTTGAGACGGACCATGCCTTTAGGGCGATCCTACATGGCCACACAAAGCGCCAAAGAAGAACCCATGTCTACATGGAAAGGCCATGGGAACCTCCCACACCTGCAACCGCCCGCTACAGAATCCACTCAACCCTCGTGGGACTCTGCACCCATCCCTACAACCACAAATTCTTGCCCTCCATAAATTCAGATCCTTGCAAAAGAACGAGTGCAGCGCGAGTCCGCAATGGCAGCGGAAGCCGCGTCATCCAGCAAGGGCTCAGCAGCCCAACGCCTCTTGGCCAAGGGCTTGAAGTTCCAGATTTAGAGGCCAGCACACTACACCGCCCTAATCCTGGAAACCCCGAACCCGAAACCCAGAACCCTCAACTCTGAATGCTAAACTCTACACCCCCTACACCCACACCCCTCTATGTCTTCGAGCTGTAGAGGCCCGGGCCTTACGCGGATATCTCTTGGCGGCTTATGTTCATGTGTTTTTGACCTCCTACCAAACGGAATTGGGGTTGATGGTTCAGGGTGCTCGATTTAGCAAGCTTCACATGCTCGGAACTGGCATGAAGGTTCAAGGTTTCGGGTTTTTGGTTGCAGCTGTCCATGGGCCGAGTGGTCTTGCAGCGGTCTTCGACATGCTCCAAAACTCGTCATCCGAACCCTTGAAGACATAAAGTCATAAAGTTCCAATGCTCAGACCCTTGGTGTGGAAAGTGTTTCTGTTCTGATCGCAACTGGTGATTAGTCAGAACTTCTGCTCTGTTCCATGGTTTTCGTATTGTGGTGGTGACTTCTCTGGAGTTGTTCCCCTTCTTGGCCTCATTGCTCCTTCGAAAATGTTGCTGTTGCTGGATTCTTGCGAGCGTGAGAGCTCCGATGAGTTGTAGTTGAGGTTTGCAGGGCTTCACGGCTAGCTTTGGGCTATTAGACAGGCGATGAATCTTTCAAGCTGTGACTACGAAGTACTAGTGATAACGATCATAAGTGGAGGCATAGCCTCATCCCATGATCCTACACCTGGGTTTGGAGTACCATACTTGAATACTTTTTTTGGTACCTGTTCCTTAAAGGAACCATTCTGAAATAAAAGTCTACACTTTTTGCTCCCTGGTTACTTCAAAGTCCAGTACAAGTAGGCTACCGAGACTTCATCGTCGGCTCCGCTCCACCTCGTTCTGCGCTCGTGACTTGACCTTGCAAAGACAGGGTCGAAGTCGAGGGTTTGTTTTTTAGGTTTCTTTACCTAGGTAGGGCTTTGGGACATTTTATATTTTCCTTTATTGGGCTTAAGAGGATCTTATTTTACTAATATTTTTCAAAAGCCATAAAAGCCCCACCTAGTTACGGTTCTTCAGTCGGATTCTTCAGGGCTCTTGAGGCTTCAGGGTTCCAGAGGCTCGTGTGGTCGTGGCTGCATAATGCTACTTGAAGGGGCAGGGGACTTAGTAAGTAGGTTATAACTAGAGTTATAAGTGCCCTAAATGGAGTTACCCTAATTATAACCCTACTTATAACCAACTTACGAAGTCCCCTGCCCCTTCAAGTACACAAGATGGTCGTTTCTATGATGCGGTTCACTGGGGTCTCTTCGGCGTATTTTCACACTTTCGGAGGTGTCTCTTGCGAGGCCGACGATCTCCTCCACTTAAGGAAGATACTGCTATACTATATTATACTATATTATTCTGTACATAATCGGAAGTATACTATACTATAATATACTATAGATACAACTGTATTGTACCAGGGGTTTAAGCTTTGGACGATGCACCCCTTATGGGGAAGCGAATTCTTATTGCTACTGCGGTTATTTGTCGCTGGTGGAAATCATTGCCGTCCTGATTGCTTATGAGAAGTCTACCCTAAACCCTAAACCCTAGACCCTAAACCCGAAACCCTAAACCGTAGACCCTAGACCCTAAACTCCCTAAGCCCTAAGCCCCGAAGCCCCCAAATCCCACATCCCTAAACCTCCTGAATCGAAACCCGGAATCGTATAGAATTCTTCTAGAACCCGGAACCCTACAAGAACATACATACATACTCACATGTCTGTATACATATATATATATATATACATATATATATATATATATCGTATAAATGTGTAAAGCCTTTAAACCCCTACCTTGGTTGAGGCCGTGTGATGAAACCCCTGACCGAACACCCATATTCTGGAAGCCTTAAGTAGGTTTTAGGATTTGGGTTCAGGGTTTAGTATTTCAGGCTAAGGGTTTTAAAAACTTTGAAACCCTCAACCGCCCTGACGCCTTTACTGCTGACCCTTCAACCCTAAACCCTGAACACTAAACACTAAACCCTAAACCCAAACCCCCTAAACCCTGGCCCTAAACCCTAAAAAAAACCTAAACCGTAACCACCCGAAGTCTCAAAGCCCCCGAGCCCCTGGCCGAACTCCGTAGACCCCAAGGCTTCGATCCTGGTGGCGAAACGATGTGGTATAATCTAATAGAACACAGCCTAATATAGTAAAATGTAGCAGACTTAGTTAAATGTGGTATATAGTAAAATGTAGCAGACTTAGTTAAATATGGTATAAATATAGCATAATATCGAATATCTTAGTATAGTCTGGTCTAACATAGCATTTCAAAGTATGGTATAGTATACCACGGAATATAATATAGTATGATATAGTATAATATTATGTTCGTACAACTTTGAAAAAATTTCAGTGTACATAGGATAAAATACGACAATGCTGTCTCTTATCGTTGCAATCACATTGGCAATAAGAAGCCTGCCGATCGCAAGGATCAGAGGCGAGCTGTAGATCCTCACATCCATTTCCGCAAGTCCCACATGGGTAGTGCTTTACAGTCAGGTCCCTTTTTGGACCCCCCAAAATAGTACGGCACCCTTATCCCCCCAAAATAGTACGGCACCCTTATAGAAAGGATCCTAAAGGGACCCTAGCCTAGAGAGCTACCCACAGGCCGTTGGCCTTGGCAGCTAGGGCTTGGAAGCCGCTCCCCTCATTTTAAGGGGCTCTCTGTAAAGTGTGCTGATGGTTGAACGTAAACTAGGCTAAACCCTACCTTTGGTAAGTAGGGAATGGAAGAATGGTAGTAATAGTAGTTATAATTGTACCCCATTCCTCCATTCCCTACTAGCCAAAGGTAAGAAACCCAACAACGCTAAACCCAGCGCAAGCCTAAACCCTGAACCCAAGGGTAAGCCGAAACCCCAAACAACCGCAAGCTCCAAACCCAAAAGGTGGCCGCCGTCCAGGGTGTTTCAGAGCGGCCCGGCGAAAATCCGCAGGCCAATCCCAGGAAAATTGTTGGGGAATTCAGGCATTTCGAGAATGATAGGCCTATGAGGTGTTTCAAGCGTTCTTTTCTACATCAGGTTTTATTAAGGGCTGGTACGGGGTTTAGGGGCTGGGATTTTGAGGGGTTTAAGGCTTAGGGGCATTTGGGCGCTTTTAGGGCTTTGAGGGGTTTAGGGGGTCTAGGCTTTGGGCTGCCGGCTCCTGCGAAAGTTGGACCGTCATAATCCTTATACTCTTGAGGAACGCTAGCAGGAACTTCGGCACTACTGTACCAGCCCGTGTCCATGGTTCCAACTTTCCGGGATTCACGTAGGTTGAAAGAGCTTAGGGGTCCAAGGCTTCAGCAAGCCCCTAAATCTTACAAATTCAAGCCCGACATCCCCTCAACCCTAAACCCTACGCACTAAACCCTATAAGCCCTATGCCCTATGAGCCCCACAAGCCCTCAGACAGGGGGGCGATCCTGCAAGCACCAGCCCAATCGCCGACTTCCTCTTCGTCCGTCAGACGGAGGCCAGGGGTGCTTTACTCAAGAGGGGGTTCTGTGTGGTTTAGGGCTTTTAGGATTTTGCGTTTAGGGCTTTAGCTTAGTATCTAAAGGCTTAGAGGGTTTGAGATTTAGGGTTGAGGCTTCAGGGAGGTCCCCTCTATAGTTTTTTTCATTTATGGCTTTAGCCCTTTCAGCCTAAGGCTTTGAAAATAGATTCATGCTTTCGGGCTGCCGACGGCTCAGGCATCTATGTTATATGAGTCATTGAAGTTGGTTTCCAGGAGGGTGGTCCGGGTTTAGGGGCGGGTCACAATCGCCCTGCGCTGTAACAGCCTCATCGGGGTTTCGGGCTTGCGGCGTCTCTAGGGGGTTAGGTGGCAACACAGACTCCAATATTACTTAATTAATTGAGGAGAATATTCCTTAATTAAACTATAGTAGGATCCCTAACATAATTTAAAGAAGATTCCTTAATTAAGGAATATTGGAGTCTCTGGGAGACTCACCTGTTTAGTTAGGGTGGATGCAAGCAGAAGGCTTTGTAGGCCCTGTAGGCACACGCCAAATCAATAATCCAACACCAGATACCCAAAAATCCTACACCAAAAGCCTTGAATCCTAAACCCTAAATCCTACACCCTTAATCCTATACCCGGAACCCTACACCCTAAATCATAGCTCTTCAATCTAAATCCCACACCCTAAGCTCCATGTACCGGTTTGGGTTTCAGACCTTTCGAGACAAGGCTTCACTGCAGGGCTTCAGTGTGGGAGGCCAAGGGTTTAGGGTTTGAGGTTGAGGGCGGGTTTGGGGTTTGCAGTATTGTTTTTTTGGGTCCGAGGGGTTCTGGTTGAAGGCAAGGTTTCAGGTTTCAGTTCAGGGGTTTGTGGGGTTTCAGGTTTACTTATTCTTGCAGGCTGCAGGCTAGAAGGCTTGGCTTTGGGGCTGTAGGTTATTCCAGGGTTGGCGGCACCTGAAATCTGCCAGCCCTGCGAAACCAGAGAATGCTAGGGTTTAGGGTTTAGGGTTTAGGGTTTAGGGGTATTGGGCTGAGCGGTTCCTTTGTGCTGATTTAAACTGTCCTCGGCTGCCAGGCAGTTAGGTGATCAACGAAAGAATTCGTCGTGTTGCCGAGCCCTCGAACTTTTCACTGACCCACACAGACTCTCACGTGGTTCCAGACACGATTCTAGACGTATTGAGTCGTATCGACAACACTTCTAGCCCATTGCGATCCATTAAGACTGTATGCAGCAACTGTGGACGAGGCAAAGATGGGCAAAGGAATGAAAGGCAGAAGCAGCATGTTATGCACCACCCTTCTCAACTTGCACATACTCCAACAATATGAAATAATATGAAATATTATGAACATATAGAAATAAACGTATAGTGCGTGATAGTATATAATGTATAATCATAATCATACATATATATATATATATTTAAATGTAGGGCCCATCCCGGACGCTGGACTCTGCACAGCCTGAGAATCTTTCCGAGGCGTCTGTGCGCAGGGCAGTCGTAGCCCATGCAGGGTGGCTGGGCCATTGAACAGGAAGGGGTTGTAAGATAGGGGCCCTAATAATTAGAACAGGGTTTGGGGTATATGATCTTATACTTTTGACAAGGAGCCCCCAAAACCCTAGGCTCCTACATTCCATTTCGTGTTTGCGTTTGGGAGTTGAGGTTTCGGGATGTGGGATTTAGGGTTAGGCCTTTGAGGTTTGAGAGTTTGGGGTGCTGTGCTCCTGCGTAATGGATTATGGTAACCCCCTAAACCCTAAACCCTAAACCCTAAACCCTAAACCGTATGGTATAGGCTTTGGGGTTTCGAGGGCTTCCAGGCATCTTGACCGGCCCCGAGGGGAGGAGTTTGATATCCGGCCGAGGGGTTTTCTCGAGCACCTTAATATATATATATATAGATAGATAGATAGATAGATAGATAGATAGATAGATATATAGATAGATAGATAGATATATAGAAGCCTACTGGTGCCATTCTGGCTATTATTACGATCATTATTGCTGTTTTGATGAGAGCACTGCTAGTTTTACAATTATTGACATTGGTTTTACTACTGCCACTCTTGCTGTTGTTGCTAATGAAACTTCAACAGCCCGAGAGCCCCGGCTTCACTGGGAATCGGGCGAGCATGCACCCAGGAACGTCATGTATGCTATCGCGCACGAGATGGTCCAGCTCCTGAGCGACGAACATCGGGTTTAGGGTTAGAGTTGAGGGCTCAGGGTTTCGGGCCTGGGGTGCTGGGGCTTGGCTTAGACGCTTAGATTTTGGGGTGTGTTTCAATGAGACTGGCATAGGGTCGGAGCTTTTTTGAAACAGGAGCAGCGGCAGCATGTGTCCTTGTGGGCTCGGAGTCATCTTGCGATTTCGGACCTGGAAAGGAGTTTGCGCAGTTCAGGTTCGTGAGGTTTTAGGCTTCGGGGTGGCCCCGTGTGGCCCACAGCCCAGAACCCCAAGCCGTTCAGCTTCGGAACGTGCTGGCTCTCCACAAGGAGTGAACATCCACAATGCTTTTTCAGAGCCCGAGGATAACAACGCAGTTGGTGTTTCAGATCACCATGATATGTCGTGTCCTTCATCCCCTCTAGGCCCTACCGTGAACGACCCCAAATTCCAAACCCCAAACCCTAAACCTCAACACCCTAAAAACACTGAGCCCTAAACACATCCCCAAGGCCCTTCTCGTACCCTTAAGTCACCCGTATATAGCGTGAATATTGTACTCTGCAGTTTATCATCGGGTTTGTCATACCAGACCCTAAGCCCTAAGCCCCCAAACCCACCAAAAAACCCTAAGCCCTTTTTGCAGCCTAGGCTTTTCGGGCCAACTCCGGGATCCGGACCCTCCGCCTCGATCTAAGCGCCAAATTCCCCCACATCGTAAATCCTAGATCCCAATGGGTTTTGCGTTTAGAAAACCCTTGGGTTTAGGGCATAGTTTAAGGTTTGCCTTGGGTGTAGACTTTGGGGTTTGGGGTTCAGGGCTCGGAGTTTAGGGATCCGAAAGCTTGGCCCTAGAAGACCCGAAACTCGAAGCCTTAAACCCTAAACTGAAAGGAGTCCCCCAGTGGTACCCTTTTGCCCTTTGCAATTTCGGGTTTCCGCATAAAAACTGAAAAAATACCAGGACAAAGGGTATCTTCAGTATTAAGGGGACAATGGGGAACCTAGGATTGTTCTGCCCTATGTCAACAAAGAGGTCGGCGGCGACGTGATAAGCGTCTCTGACGGCACGGCTAAGGCTTGAGGGTAAACCGTGAACTGCCCGGTTCGGCTCATGGGATCAATGTAGCCTGAGCTCCAAGCCCTAAACTCCAAATTTTAAGCCTTAAGCCCTAAGCCCTAAGCTTTGAGAGCCCTAAACCCTAAATCCTAACTTATGAAAGATTATCATTGGGATGCTTGAAGTTCAAGATCCGGTGCTTTTGTTCTGGCTTCCGGTTGAGGCTGCTGAACTAAATGGGTCTGGCGTTTTTGGTTTTCTGGTTTTAGGTTTAGGGTTTAGGGATGAAATTTTCCCTACACCAGTGCTGAACACTCTTTTTACAGGTCCAAGGCCCAGGTGCTACCACCATTTCAGCTTAAACCCGCAAGCACCAAAACAGAAAAACGCTAGGGGTTCCAACGCGTAGAGAGGATATGTGGTTTGAGCTCACAGGTTGTGACAGTGTCATTCGTCTGTGTTTTTAGTTTGAGGCATGCTTTAGAGGGTTGAGTTGTTGAGGTTTTTCTCAACCAAGTTGAAGCCTTCGCCCAGTCCCTTTGTTGCAACAGAAGCAGCTTGCAGAACCTTCCCCTGATTTTGGAGTAGCATACTTGAATACTTTTTTTGGTACCTGTTCCTTAAAGGAACCATTATGAAATAAAAGTCTATACTTTTTTCTCCCTGGTTACTCCAAAGTCCAGTTCCTGCACATATTCAACCCTAAACCCCTAACCCCTAAACCCCTAAACGCCTAAACCCTAAACCCCTAAACCCCTAAACCCTAAACCCTAAAACCCTAAAACCCTAAAGCCCTAAACCCGAAACCCTAAAGGGACTGCACATGTGCAGCCTTAGAAAAACCCCGAGATCAGGGCGCCGAGCCCTGAATCCTGTAATCCAACGCCCTAAACCCTATAAGTGCCTACAGTAGAAGCCAGAAAGTTGGCACATAGCTTTAGGAGGATTAGTGCTAGGATCCCTTACACTTTACCTTAAGGACATGAGGATGATGATGTTCCAACTTTCTGGCTTCTACTGTATATAAGACTAAACTCTACTATAGGGGCCTTACTTATTACCTACATTATTTTTTGGGGGGTTTCTTATTATAATCATAGTATAATGGACCCCAAAACCCCATTCCAATCATCAAGGCCCCTATATTAGACCCCTTCACCCCAAATCCAAACTGATGGACCTAATATAGGGGCCTTGATGATTACCTATACTATTTCTTTGGGGTTCCTTTCTGTATTTATAGTATACATACCCCCAAACCTTGTTCTAATTATTAAGGCCCGTAGATTCGAACAGGCTTCTCCAACTACCGGACAGCTGTGAACAGCCTGCTCCTCTTCGGTGGTGTGGGCGTTGGGAAGCTTGCAGACAGGGCTGGCCCCAAGGCCACTCGGGCTGAGAGTATGGGGTTTACGGTGTAGGGTATACAGTCTGGAGGCTTGGGGGTTTGATGGCCTAAGGGTCATTGGGATGGTTTAGACGTTAAAAGTTTTGAAAAAAGCCTGCTTCGCGGTTTCCTCTAGAGTGTTGTTGGCTAGGTCCCTGAGTAGTAATACCCTGTTGCCCTTTTACCCCTAAACCCTAAACCCTAAACCCTTTTTTATTCTAGGGTCCCCTTATTAAAAGCCGGCTTCTCGGGCACCAAGATGGGCCTGAAGATTCTGCGGGCTACGGCCGTATCCCCCGGAAATTTCAAGCCTACCTGGGTTTGGAGTAGCCACCGGTCTGCAGTGTCCAATAAGGCTTTAGAAGAGTTCCTTTGAGGGTTCTATAACCCAGGGTCTGGAGTAGCATACTTGAATACTTTTTTTGGTACCTGTTCCTTAAAGGAACCATTATGTGAAATAAAAGACTATACTGTTTTCTCCCTGGTTACTTCAGCGTCCAGCCTACTGAACCGCATACCCTAAACTTAAACCCTAAGCTCTCGACCCCGAACTTGAAAATCTAAACCCGAAGCACGGGCAACTTTGCAAAATAGAGGCTGCTCCAACAAAAACCACCACTGTGCAACACCCCAAGTGCCGAAATCATCATTAAACATGCAAACGCCCCCAAGCCGCGACCTTAACCTCGGAACCCTAGACCCTAAACCCTAGACTCTAGACCCCTAAATCCTAAACCCTAAGACCCCAAAACCCCTAAACCCTTGACCCGTAACCCCTAAACCCTAAACCCTCAACCCTCAAACCCCAAAGCCCCTAAACCCTAAACCCTTGACCCCTAG
>BGNK01002182.1:17628-40128 GCA_003297005.1 Symbiodinium sp. clade A Y106 | reverse complement strand
GTGTATATATATATGAATATATATATATATATACACATACTTATGTATGTATGTATGTATGTACGTTGGTAGGTAGGTAGGTAGGTAGGTAGGTATGTAGGTATGTATGGTGTATGTACATGTACATATACATATGTATATGCTGCAAGAAAGGCTCGCCAGCCCTCCTGCGACTATGGCCAGAAGACCAATGCTTTATGTTTGATGCATCGCATCGAGAAGTGTCGCACCGTCGTCTTCGTTCCGAAGTGCAGAAAGCCTTGGCCCAATGTCTGAGTAGGTCTTCAACTCCTGAGTCCCGAATCTACAGCCCGATAGTATGTTTAGGGTTTAGGGTGAGAGTCTCGACACCCCAAGGTGCTCTTTTATGTAGGAGCACGATAGTATGTTTAGGGTTTAGGGTTATAGTCCCTACACCCCAAGCAGCTGGCGAGGTGCTCTTTCATGTAAGAGCCAAGCTATTAGTTGCAGATTGATCCTACTCCAAAATGTTCAGGCCAATGTTTTGCTCTGCACCGAGTTTCACCTACCCTAACCCTATCCCGACACCCCTAAGCAAGCCTCCATCCTAAACCTACTCTAAAACCCTAAATACCCTAAAGCCCTAAAGCCCTAAACCCTAAACCCTTCAACTCAAAACCCTAAACCTAAACCCTAAAGCCCTAAACCCTAAACCCTGATTCCCCCTTGCATGAGGCTCTATGGTATTGGCTTCCTTGCCGGCAGCGGCCTCGTCGTGGGAGCTTCGAAGTTCCCCGCAATCTTCGGGAATTGGATGCATAATAACAATAAGAATACTTGTAAAAATAGTAATAATAGTAATAATAGTAATAATAGTAATAATAGTAGAGAATACGTTAATGATAACTTATTATAGTAACACAATAGTAATTCCATGATAATTCAATAATAATGCTGTTAGAAGACACTAATTATACAAAAGTACTTTGAAGGAGGCTCTGGGGTTTTGGTTTTTGCTGGGGGCGAGGTTTCAGGCTTTCGGATGCGTAGTCGAGGGATTCAGGGTTTAGGGTTTAGCGGTGTAAGGGTTTAGGGGTTTAGGGGTTTAGGGTTTAGGGTTTAGGGGTTTAGGGGTTTAGGGTTTACAGTCCGTGGAGGCTCAAGCATCAGAAACACATACTGCCCTGTACAGCCACGCTCATGAAGCGTCTTGCAGATGTGTCTGCTCTTGAGGAAGCTCGCCAGAAGGTGGAACGTTACAAAGTCGAATTTGCTTCAATAAAGGTTTTTCCTGTGGTCGTTGTGTCGCGCATGCTCCTGTGCACACCATCCAGGTGCGTGCGCTGCAGAAGAAGGCGCAGTCGACTTCGCGACTCTGTCGGTCAGAGAAGCAATGCTGGGCAAATGCAGGTTTAAACCCGCGCCAATGCATTGTTTTGTTGGCAGTGTATGTCTTGAGCGGTTTCAGCTTTCTACTGGCCGTCGAGTTCTTGAAATCCAAGTCGAAGCGCCAAGACATGAAATAGTGTGAGCAAGAACGCTTCGTAGAAGAGCTGTATCTGCGTGCCGAGATGGAAGTTCTGCTAAAGGTCGAGGACCCTGTCACAGCAAAAGATGTAGGTGTTCGGCGTGAGGCGGTGCGGTTCATCGCGAACTACAAGGCAAATGGCTTTGTACAGGAAATGAACTGCGTGCATGGGGTGGCACCCACGTCTTTGCGCACTGCACGTGAATATCTGGACCACTGTGAGAAGCTGGGTGCGCCTCTGCTGAACAGAAGGTTGCGTGACCATGTGGCAGATGCGAATGGGCCGGAGGCAACTTCCAGCACCCGACGCAATCTGCGTAAGTGGTCGCGGAGATTTCGAAAGCGCTGGTGTTTGAGGTATGGTGCATTGCGGCCGCTGGACGATTTGCCGGTGGATGAAATACACGCCAAGGCGCAATGGAGTGGGATTAACTCTTTTGTTCAGTGCTAGAGGTTTCACTTCTGGTGCTTGGGTTCCTGCGCCATTGAGGTATATGTTGAACGGGGCTCTCTCGATTTCCTTCTTGCTTCAGCTTTTTCTCTGTCACCGCACCAGTTTGGTTGTTTGGACGCAGCTAAAGTTTGTTTCTCTGTCATCAGTCTGTCCGGAAGCTTCGAGCCCCGGTTTCGGACTCTTTTGGGTGTCCCAGTTTTGGGGGTCAGCCCAGGCTGCTTGCTTTCTGAGTGATTTAAAGCTGCGTTTTGGGCCCCGTTTCGAGGCTCCGAAATCGGGTCCCAGTTTTGGGGCCCGCCAATGGCACAGTTTGCACACGTCTGAGGTGGGGCTCTTCTGGCGACATGCAGATTGGCTTCAAGGCAAAGTGCCACAGAGCCAAGTGGCTGTTTTCATCAACCTGGATGAAACAGCCATTCGCTATTCTTACTACAGTGCAATGGGCTTGGTGTCTCTTACGCTGGGGCAGAAGCCGCAGCTGATGGTACCCAAGGGTGATCGACGCGGCGGCATAACGCATGTTGCCTTGTTGTCGAACGTGTTGCGAGTTCAACAGCATTTACCACAAGTGCTGATCTGCAACACGCGGAAGCTTACAAAGACCTTACTCCGTCAGCTTAATGTGAACAAACCTGATAATGTCTGGCTTCTTCGCCGAAGGGGCGCCTGGAACAGCACCGACATCATGGTGTGGCTCATCCAACTGATAGGATACGTGTTTCGCACGAAGCTTTCGGGAATGGGCTTCCAGCCAATCTTGTTAATGGACGCAGCGAGTGTGCATTGGGCGCAACCTGTTGTCAGAGTGGCTCGTCTGCAGAGCATCTTTTTGCTACCAGTGCCTCCCGCTTGCACGCCGTTGGTGCAGCCTTTGGACGTATACACGTTCTCACGCTACAAGCAGAAATTGGAGTGTCTGTTCCGTGACCATCGAATGGCACAACAAGGTCCTGTCACAGCGCAAGCCTGGTTTCACATCTTGTTTCAGGCGATTGTTTGGCTCCGAAGCGAGCCGTGGTATCAAGCTTTTGCATTGGTTGGGCTTCCCAACCAAGGTTTGAATCTGCACCAGAATCTTGCAAAGCATTTTTCCGGTGGCCGTTTAAGTTTCTGCCAGCCAGAACGCCTGTCGCCTGCTGAGCTCGCGACTCCCCTACCTAAAAGGTATAAACTCGTCTACCAGGATTGGGTTGGTGCTCCAGAGCACATCATGCCGCTCCTCGAATGATGCAAAAGTACATGCTGGCAAACTGCAGTGCAGCGCAGCTGAACTGTGACAGGAGAGGCCCTCTTGGCTCCCCTATGATTTCGTGCAGTTTTTTGGCTCCGCTTTCTGCACTTCTGGTACGCAATGTCAGCAGAAGCCGCAGCAGCTCCTTCCGACCCTCCTGTAAGGGAGCGAGTCGAGTTGCCGCAGGCTCTTTGAGTGCATGGTTGGACAAAACTGTGTGTTAGACGAAGGTAGCAGTGACCGAAAACCAGAGTTGAAAGGAAAGCTTGTCAGCCCGCTTGCAGCGTTTGAAGCAAGATCGTGAAGCTGCAAAGGCTTCTGTCTCAGTGAAGTTTTTCGCGCTTGTCCTCGTTTCTTGAATCTTCTGCATTCCAGGTAGAAGCCCGAAGGGTCATGAAGCAAGTGAAGCAGGAACAGCGGCGTGTCCGTAAGGCGAGGAAGTGGCGTCAACCTGTAGGTTCTGTAATTGTTGAGCAAGCTGAGGCAAAGCAGGCCGCGAAGCGTTTGTCGGAGGAAGATTTGCTGAGCCTTGTGGTAGAGAAGCGCAACGGCTGAAAACTTGAATCTTCTGAAATCCGCAAAGCTTTTGAAGTTCTCCTTGCGTCTCACGATGCACCTTGCCGTGAAAAAGAGAAGGTTGCAGACTGCATTACACCATGTTTATCTTGTATTATGGCACTTGAGGAGTGATGTTGGGGATGTGGCAGAAAGTCAAACCATGGTTCGTGCCATTGGGGCCGGAAAGCAAGGATGTCAGTAGTGGAAGTCTTTTAGGGGCCATGTATCAAGTCCAAGTATTGTAAGAAAAGGGGGGTGGAGTACCGAAGATAACGGTAATAGGCAGTGTGAAGATGTGTGAAAGCATTCGTCGCGCGTTTGAAGTCGCGAAGCAAATCGAAGCAGCAGACGTGCTTGGATTAGCCCTGGCAAAGCCAAAGCATCCTTCGCACGTTTGGAGTCGCAAGCAAAGTCAAGGCAGCAGACGTGCTTTAGGTGAGACTGTGTGGCAANTTGGATTAGCCCTGGCAAAGCCAAAGCATCCTTCGCACGTTTGGAGTCGCAAGCAAAGTCAAGGCAGCAGACGTGCTTTAGGTGAGACTGTGTGGCAACAAAATCCAAACAGCAGACGTGATTTTTGGGAGTCTAGCCACAGAGTCAAGGCAGCAGACAGTGCTTTAGGAGCTAAAAGCCAAATCAAAGTAGCAGACGTTGTTTTGGGGCTTCGGGACATTTCTGTCCGAGAAGTGGCCNCACACCGTTCGCCGTGGATGGAGCACATTCCCTCGGTTTTGCGTGGAGGGGGCCTTTTTAGATTGCCAAAAACGCGGATCCAGAACGGAAAATCGTAACGTTGAATGTGCTGGAAGAAAAAAAATTCGAATCTTTTACAAGGTTTTCAACGTTACGATTTTCCTTTCCCGATCCGGATTTTTGGCAATCTATTTTGGAATGTGTGTTTTCCTTGNGTAACGTTGAATGTGCTGGAAGAAAGAAAATTCGAATCTTTTACAAGGTTTTCAACGTTACGATTTTCCCTTCCCGATCCGGATTTTTGGCAATCTATTTTGGAATGTGTGTTTTCCTTAGGTTTGGGCAGATTCGTGCTTGAAAAGTGGCAACTGTCACACGGTTTCGCTGTGGACGGAGCATAATATTCCTTGGGTTTTGGAATAGTCGTGTCCGAAAAGTGGCGACTGTCACAAGGTTCTGCCGTAGAGAAGCCATATTCCTGGGATTTGGCATTCCAGTCCGAACATTGGCCACTGTCACACGGTTTTGCTGTGGGCGGAGCATGTTCGCTTGGGTTTGGCACGGTGAAAGCCACGATCCTCGTAACAGTTGTCATCTTGGCCGCTTGTTTCGCGGTATGTGCGTGGAGCAGGTATATTTCCCGGACTCCGTGTGACAGTTGTCCTTATTTTTGCAAGCTGTAGTCGTGTATGTGGCCATGAAGACATATTGCTGACAATTGCGAAGGTTCTGGGCTCGTGTTGTGGACGGCAACAAGTACTAGCTGCCAACGTAACTTGCCAGCTGCTTCTCACTAGCAACAACCGAACTTCAGTTCAAACTCCCAGTTCCAGTGGCAAGTCCGCCATGTCTTCTTCGCCCACGTCTGGGTCCTCCTCATCTTCAGATGAGGATGTACCCATGTGTGATGTTGAGGCACGTTGGTGTTCGCATGTGTAGCAGTTTTTTAAAGATGTTCAACATGCATATTCCGTCCTGAGGGCGAGTCCTCCTCCAATGCTGACGAGCCCGCAGATCCTAAAGCCCGTGCTCGCTGTGGACAGCTTGTTTGGCCTTGTCCCCGTCAGTACCTGGCCGATGCAGCTTCCCGCAAATCTCGCAATTGCTTGATTCCTGCTGATCTCAGCAACGAGGAAGCTGGTAAAATGTTCCTTCAGGCCCTTGCAAAATGCAACCAGCAGTCGAATATCAGTCGATTGCATGTCTTTGACAAGCCACACAAGAAGGAGACGGGCCAACGAGCCCGACACAAACACTTCATCTTCAAATTTGTGAGGCCGTTTGCTCATGTAAGACTAGGTCATCTACTTGCGCAGGGTAATGTGCATGGCCATTTTTCTTTCAACTTGGTCGGCTACCAAGCGTACCTCAAGTATTGTTTGGTGGCCAGTGCTCATAAGCTTGCAGCAGACTTAGACAAAGATCCATGGCATTGGCCTTCTCATGTGACCACACCACAGCTCATGCAACTTTGTCAACAGTCCGTACCCCAGATGGAAGCCCGTAATGGCCAACCTGGAAAGGAACGAACCTTGATGACATTTTCAGAAATTACGGATGCGTTTTCGAGCATTCTGTGCAAACTTGCAAAGACCCTTGGCAGCTTGCGAAAGCACGAAAGATATCAGGAGACGAGACGCTGTGGAATACACTCGGCGCCCAAACCAATGTCGCAGGTTTGGTTCACAAAGTTTTGAGTGCATGGAATGCTGAAAACATGGATTCTGGAAGCTTTGTGGCCGTTCCAGATTTCCTGTTGTCCAGCTTTGTTCCTTTGCCGCAGATCCATGAGCGCTTGGCTTGGTGGTTGCAGGTCACGTTGATTTTGGAGGGACGCGGCGGCCTAGGTAAGACGGAGTTCGCCTGCGCATTGATGCACGCCTGTGTAGGACAAGCCGGATTTCATTTCATCAATCGCCTGGACCGCCTACGCGACATCAGCTTCGGCCCCAAACAAGGCTTGGTGTTTGATGAAGCCTGCATGGCAGAACGCTCCATTGACGAGGTCAAAGGACTTGTCAAAGACCCGTGATATTGTGGCCAGAAATGCTGATGGAACCATTCCGACCCCGCGCATTTTCTCCACGAATTGGACTTGGGATCGCTTTTGGCCGAAAGAAGTTGGCACGGTGGAACACAATACAGCTATCAATCGGCGAAGTTCTGCGGGTGCGTGTCAACCAGAACATCCGTTTGCTCGCGAATTCCCATGGACCTCTGCGCCAGGACGAGGACGAGGACGAGGACGAGGAGGATGTGTTTGGACACAACCGCGAGCCAATGTGAGGTTGTGCCTGCCGCGCAATTCATAATTTGCATGCTGCATGCTTTTCGCGGAGGAGCTTGAAAAATCACAAGCAGCTGCCGTCTTTCAGGGGCCTGAAAGCCCGAAACCGAAATCAAAGTAGCAGACGCGTTGTTTTGGGGGCCAATGGCCGAGGTTTTGCCTCCGAAAAGCCGTTTCTCTTAATAAGGGCCGTTTTGGGGGCCTTGAGACTCTGCCACCAAATCCAAACAGCAGACATTCTTTTTGGGAGTCTGGTCCAGATTCAAAGCAGCACCTCCAAAACACACTAACAGCTGCCGTGTTTTGGGGGCTTGAAAGCCCGAAACCGAAATCAAAGTAGCAGACGCGTTTTTGGGGGTCTTGAGACTCTGCCAACAAAATCCAAATAGTAGACGTTCTTTTTGGGAGTCTGGCCACAGATTCAAAGCAGCAGCTCAAAAAAACGCAAGCAGCTGACGTGTTTTAAGGCTTGAAAGCCCGAAACCGAAATCAAAGTAGCAGACGCGTTTTTGGGGGCCTTGAGACTTTGCTTTCAGGCTCCTAAAGCACTGTCGGCTGCTTTTACTCTTTGGCCAATCTCCCAAGAAGAACGTCTACTGTTTGGGTTTGATTTTTCTTTCAGGCCGCTAAAGGACTGCGTGTTGGCAAAATCAAAGTACCAGACCGCGCCGTGAGGGCCTGGGGACTTGGCAACAGCATCCGAACATCAGACGTTCTTTATGGGAGTCTGGCCACAAAGTCAAACTAGCAGACGTGGTTGAGGGAAACGTTTCGATTGCAGATGTGAANCGTGAGGGCCTGGGGACTTGGCAACAGCATCCGAACATCAGACGTTCTTTATGGGAGTCTGGCCACAAAGTCAAACTAGCAGACGTGGTTGAGGGAAACGTTTCGATTGCAGATGTGAAACAGACCCAGGTTGCAGTGCGTACAGTATTTCCAGAAAGTCATTGACGTTGGCGCCAAGCACAAGTCACAGCATCGCCTGCAGATCCAAGTCGGGTTTGAGAAAGAGTGGCTGACTGATGTAGCCCTGCTCCCTCATCTGGATCAAAGTTTGTCAAATCGCTCCAGCATCTTGCAATACTTTGGCCGTTGCAGTTCACCGAAACAGTATGATGTTGTTTTGAGAAGACGTGCAGTTCACTTGCATGTTGTTAGAATCGTGCAATGCAGCATCAGTTCAACAATGTGCAGCTTCGCAAAAGCAGATCCAAGCCTTTTTTCGCGCTTTCTGCTGCCATTTTTGACATGGCTCCTTCGTGATGTCCAGTGCTTGGCTACGGAGAAGCATCAACACAAGCAACAGCTAGAAAGAATTGTCGTTGTCGTGACCAAACGTGTTACGGCCGTTTGAAGGTGGCTGAGGACCCAGCAGAAAACCGCAAGCACCCACAACAGCACAGCCCGCATGAAAGCTGCCTTGCAAGGTCACCTGAATATGGTCCAGGCATTGCTGAAGGCTGGAGCCATGTTGGAGTCCTAAAGTCAGTTTGGCGGCAATGCTCTTGGCCAGGGGCCGTTTTGAAAGTGGTCGAGATGCCGACGAACCAGCAGAACACCGCTAGCACCCACAATAGCACAGCCCTCGTGAAAGCTGCCTTGCAAGGTCACCTGAACATGGTCCTGGCATTGCTGAAGGCTGGAGCCATGTTGGAGGCCTTGAGTCAGTTTGGCGGCAATGCTCTTTGCCAGAGGCCGCTTGAAAGTGGCCGAGATTCCGGAAGGCGGCTCGTAGCGGTACAAACATGTTTAAGTGGAGACGAGAAACTAATCCCGCTGATGTCGTCTGTTTGCTGCCGAAGGCTGGCGCCGACAAGAACTTTACTGACGGCTTCAGCACTCAGATGCACTTCTCAGAGCCTCTAGAGCAGTGAAGCTGTCAGTGAAGTTCCTGCTGCTGGAGGCCGGTGCCGACAAGAACTTAGCTGGCAGCTCGGCCACTTTGAAGTTGTGCGTTTGCTGCTGCATGCCGGTACCGACAAAACATGTGTAATAATCATAGCTTTACTGCATTGATGCTCGCATGTAGCAGCATGGTTGAAGTCGTGCGCTTGCTGCTGGAGATGTGAGTGGAGGGACGGAGCGACAGATGGGAAGCCAGAGCGCGGAGAGAGAGAGGGAGAGAGGGAGAGAGGGAGACAGAGGGAGAGAGACAGAGGAGCTGTGTCTTGTGTTCGACGTTTCAGGGGCCTGAAAGCAAGATCAAAGCAGCAGACGTTCTTTTGGAGGCCTTGGGACTCTGCTGCAGCAAAATCCAAACAGCAGACGTTCCTTTTGGAAGTCTGACCACAAGGCAACAGCAGCTGCTTGGACCTGACAGCAAAATCAGAATAGCCGACGTGCTTTAGGGGCTTGAAAGCTTGAATCCAAAATCAAAGTAGCAGACGCGTTTTTTTGGGGCCTTGAGACTCTGCCAACATATTCCAAACAACAGACGTTCTTTTTGGAGTCTGGCCACAGATTCGAAGCAGCAGCTCGAAAACACAAGCAGCTGCCGTGTTTTTAGAGGTCTGAAAGCCCGAAGCCGAAATCAAAGTAGCAGACGCGTTTTTTTGAGACTCGGCCAACAAATTCCAAACAGCAGACGTTCTTTTCGGGAGTCTGGCCACAGATTCAAAGCAGCAGCTTTCAAAATCACAAGCAACTGCCGTCTTTCAGGGGCTTCCAAACCGAAATCAAAGTAGCAGACGCGTTTTTGGGGGCCTTGAGACTCTGCCAACAAATTCCAAACAGCAGACGTTCTTTTTGGGAGTCTGGCCACAGATTCAAAGCAGCAGCTTTCAAAATCACAAGCAACTGCCGTCTTTCAGGGGCCTGGAAGCCCGAAACCGAAATCAAAGTAGCAGACGCGTTTATTCGGGCCTTGAGACTCTGCCAACAAATTCCAAACGGCAGACGTTCTTTTTGGGAGTCTGGCCACAGATTCAAAGCAGCAGCTTTCAAAATCACAAGCAACTGCCGTCTTTCAGGGGCCTGGAAGCCCGAAACCGAGATCAAAGTAGCAGACGCGTTTTTTTGGGCCTTGAGACTCTGCCCACAAATTCCAAACATCAGACGTTCTTTTTGGGAGTCTGGCCACAGATTCAAAGCAGCAGCTTTCAAAATCACAAGCAGTTGCCGTCTTTCTTGGGTCTGAAAGCCCGAAACCGAGATCAAAGTAGCAGACGCGTTTTTGGGGGCCTTGAGACTCTGCCAACAAAATCCAAACAGCAGACGTTCTTTTTGGGAGTCTGGCCACAGATTCAAAGCAGCAGCTCGAAAAAAACTGAAACAGCTGCCGTCTTTTAGGGTCCTTGAAAGCCCGAAACCGAAATCACAGTAGCAGACGCGATTCAAAGCAGCAGCTCGAAAAAGCTGAAACAGCTGCCGTCTTTTAGGGGCCTTGGAAGCCCGAAACCGAAATAACAGTAGCAGACGCGTTTTTGGGGGTCTTAAGACTCGGCCAACAAAATCCAAGCAGCATACGTTCTTTTTGCGAGTCTGGCCACAGATTCAAAGCAGCAGCTCGAAAAAAACTGAAACAGCTGCCGTCTTTTAGGGGCCTTGGAAGCCCGAAACCGAAATCACAGTAGCAGACGCGTTTTTGGGGGCCTTAAGACTCTGCCAACAAAATCCAAGCAGCATACGTTCTTTTCAGCAGCAGGCAGTGTTTGAGGGGCCTGAAAGCCAAATCAGCAGCAGACGTTCTTCTGGGGGCCTTGGGGCACTGGCATCATGTCCACGCTTCGTTGAGGGTGAGTGAATGACTCAGAAAGCAGAAAGTCTGGAAACCGCGAACTGGCAGCTTCAGTTTCTTTCTGTCAAAGCCTTGGTTAGGTCTCTGTACGACGACAGCCCTCGGCTCGGAGACCAGAGTAAAACGGACGTGCATGCGGCAGCATGTTTGGATCAGGTATGCGAACATCAAATAAATACCGACACAGCTTGCGGCAAAACCATGTTTGCAACTCGCATGTTTCGGTAGCAGTCTTGACGGAAGCTAGGTTCGAAGCTCCACTGCTTGCAAGCACGTGCTGGAAGCGCAACTTCCAAGTCTCAACCTTCAATCCATCAACCCTAAACTCTTTGGCTCAATGTGAGTTTCACCATCAGACTTCTAAGCTTGTGGTTCCGAGCAAAGGCAACCAAGTCCAGAAAGCGGGCGACTTGTCTCTGCCTGCAAATAAAAAGTGTGCTCTGCACACCGGTCTAGCTCCCGTTTCTCTTGTTTTTAAATGTAGCTTCTGCCGCTGTTCGTCTCACTTTTTTGGTGCTTGTACAGGTTTGGTGCGGATCAACTAATAGCTGATGCTCCATGCCCGTGAAGGGAACGCTCCCAAGGCTTTGCCAGCCTGCTGTGCCAAAGGTATGATCGTAACGTTGAGAATTGGCTGCTCAATGAGTCTGGCTGGGACGGTCCGTCTACGATGTGACTGTGGTGGTGAGCTTTGCAGAAGCCCCGTTTCATGGAACAGCGCATTGCCAACGTTATGTTTTAGCTCGTGCAACAGTGCCGAGCAACAATTTGCAGTTTGAATCTGGCCATCTGAATCGTTGCATGGCCGCCCTGCATTGTTTTCGCACCGCAGATCTGTTCCTTGTGAGTTCCTGTGGTGAGCCCGTAACAGCCAAGTTGCTTGTCATGAAGTGATGTTGGGCGGGCATTGGTGCACATCATGCCGCAGAGTCTTCAGCGGTTTCANTTGTCATGAAGTGATGTTGGGCGGGCATTGGTGCACATCATGCCGCAGAGTCTTCAGCGGTTTCAATGATCTGGGCTCCAGAAGCTGGTGCACGGGAACATGCCTAAAATGTAGGAGAGTTGAGAGGGCCTCCCCTGTAGGGGTTTAGGGTTTAGGGGTTTAGGGTTTAGGGGTTTAGGGGTTTAGGGTTTAGGGTTTAGGGGTTTAGGTTTAGGGTTTAGGGATTCAGGGGGTTAGGGTTTAGGGGTTTAGGGTTTAGGGTTTTGAGAGGAGGGTCCCACGGGTAATTCAAGGTTGCAGTGCCTGAGCTGTGTTGTGATCTGGGCATCTAACAGCTAAACGCGCAGTTTCGGCCACAGATACGGCCTTGAGTTCTAGACCCGAACAGAAAGGCATCAACTATCAAAACTTTTCAATGTCCCAAAGCCGAAACCCGCACACTGTACAGTCCAAACTTGCAACTGCCCAGATTGCAAAGCCATGTATTGCTGCGGCGCGAAAACCACAGCCAACACTCCTACTTGAAGTTCAGAGCCCGAAACCTAACGCCTACAAATCCTCAAGCCTAGGCCGAAGCTCGAAATTTACTAAACCTCCTCGGAGAAAGAGCCACTGCACTGCCCTTGCAAAAACCCTTGGCCTCACAGCCATCAAGCATGAAGGCCTCCGGCCTTCGAGCCCCATCGTTTTGGGGTTCGGGGGTTTAGGGTTTAGGGCTTGGGGTGGAGGGTTTAGGCTGAGAGTTTATCGGCTTAGAGCTGGGAGTTTCGGGTTTGGGGTCTGGGGTTAGGGTTTGGGCCTTAAGGTTCTGGGTTTAGGATTTCGGCTCGAGAGTTTAGGTTGTTGGGTTTGGGGCTTCGTGGTTCTCACTAGCCATTAGATTCGGAACATTCCTACGTAGTATGAGCTAAAGCCAATGCCGCAAAGAAAGGGTTGCGAGCTTTCAGGCTGTAAGACTTCTGCATGCCAGGATCCCCAAAGCCCATAAACCCCACTTGCAGGATCATCGGACTTAGTAAGTAGGGTTATACGTACCTTAATTGGGGTTATAAGTAATTATAGCTGTAGTTACCTTGCTTCTAACCCCAATCAATTAGAAAGTCCCATGGTCCTTTAACCCTAAACCCTTATAGATCTCTTATTATAGAACCCTTTAAGGAACCCCTAAAGGAGCCCTTTAAGTTACTAAGTCCTTAAACCCTAAGGTTTCTCGTGCCTTAAACACTAAAACCCTAAACCCAAAACTTCCCCAAGACTCCCAAAGCCCCCTAAACCCTAAACCCTAAGGTTTCTCGTGCCCAAGCACATCGCACTGCTCGCCTCGGGACTGGAGCTTGCCGTCGTCGGCGCCGCAGCGCTGATGTACCCGGCGGAGGAGCGCGAGGCCTCTGTGCTATTGGGTCCCTTTGAAGGGATCTATAAGGGTTCCTTTAAAGGGATCTATAAGGGCTTCTTTTAAAGGGATCTATAAGGGTTTCTTTTAAAGGGATCTATAAGGGTTCCTTTAAGGGTTCCAGAAAGGGATCTATAGGGTTTGGGGAGGAGCGCGAGGCCTCCGTGCTTTTGGGGCTTAGGCTCCAGGGTGCCTTTAAGGGTTCGTTTGAGGGCTCCTGGAGTTGATGGGGTTAGGGTTTCACGGGATTTAGGGTTTAGGGTTCAGGTTGTAGAGCTTAAGCCCTAAACCCCAAACCAACCTTTTTTGGGTGTAGGGTTCAGGTTATAGGGGCTAAACCCGAAACCCTAAACCAGCATATTTTGGGTCTAGGGTTTAGGTTTTAGGGCCTTGCATTTCGTTTTTTCTGGTTTCAGGACCACTCAAAAGCTGGGCTTGGGGGTTTCATAGTAGTCTTTTTTGCCAAGGGGTTCTACAATGACAAGGGCTCTCTGCGGGGTTCTCTAAGGTCCTAAGGGCTCTAGAGACTTTTTTTTTCCAGGGTTTGTGTTGTAGGGGGGTTTAGGGGTTTCGGGTTGGGGGGTGTAGGGTTTGTACCGGGTGGGGGGGCTCCGGGGGCTGGGCGTTCTTAGTTCCAGGGGCACAAACGACGAAGGACCGCAGTTTCATTTCTTTATTGGGTTGTCTTTCCCCTTGAACCCTTGTTGAAAACCTTCGCTTAGATTGCATGACTTATGGTCGGATCCACGGAATGCGCGTGAATCCGCAAATCATTTCATCATCAAGCCCTTTGCTTCCCGGCCAAAAGCCCTACGAGTTGGAATTGTGAACCCCCAGCCGGATCGCCTATGGCATGAAGATCTTGCTTCGAAGGCGTACCACTCATGCTGTGCAGCTGCAGCCATTCTGAGTGAAAAGTCATGCAGGCAAACATCCCTTCTCACGCTTAATATAGACCCTGCCGTAAAGGCACCTCCATTTTAAATCCCTAAAGCCCTGAACCCGAAACCCTAAACACTAGACCCAAAACCCTTAAACTCCGAACTCTTAAGCCCAAAACCCCTAACCCCTAGGCTCTAAAACCCTTAAACCCTAGACCCTTAGACTAATCCCTGAAGCCTTAAACCGTGTTCCTCAGGCCGCTACTCCGTCTGCCCCAGCTTCGGCCCACCTTCTGGACATCTTGCCTCGACCGGGTTGCCCGTCCAAGCGTTTTAGCAGTTCACGGGGTTTAGGGCGGGATTTGAGGGTTTAGTGGTTTAGAATTTGGGGGTTTAAAGGTTGGGGGAGATTCAAGGTTTATGGTTTCAGTGTTTCTTTCTGGTATCGCCGAGTTTGAGGTTATTCTACGGTAATCGTCACGGTTTTCAGTCGAGGTGCAAGTGGGCTGCATGCAGCTCTACTCATACCTACGCTTGAAACTAACCCCTAAGCCGTGAAGACCCAAGGTGTTCTCTAAACCTTAAGCCCTAAACCCTAACCCCGCCGACCTTAACTGCTAGGGGGAAAAAGGCGCTCAAAAATAAAAACCCCTAACCCTAGACTGTAGTGCAGACCCAAGGTGTTCTCTCTGTCCTGGGCTTCAAAGTCCTCCTTGCCAGCTCTGCGGGCAGCATTTGCTTCATGCTTCAGCAGCCACCGGTCTGCAGTGTCCAAAAAGGCTTTAGAAGAGTTCCTTTGAGGGTTCTATAACCCAGGGTTTGGAGTACCATACTTGAATACTTTTTTGGTACCTGTTCCTTAAAGGAACCATATTGAAATAACAGTCTATACTTTTTTCTCCCTGGTTACTTCAGAGTCCAGTAACGGGGTACTTTCAGGGTTCTATACTAGGATTTTGGGTTAGAAGGCTTTAAGGGCTCGCGGTTTTGGGCTTCTGGGCCCAGGACCATGTAACGCAAGGCCTTGTGAGCATTAGGGTTAGGTATTTGGGTTTAGGATTTCCGGTTTAGGACTTTGAAGTTGTCAGGTTTTGGGGTTTGGCACATTTGCGGTTCGGAATTCAACATCGGCATCACCGTTCGATGCCAGTCCCCAAAGTCGGCAGACTCTGGGGAACACAGAAAGTCTAGGTCTCAGGGTTTGCGTGTATCGTTTACGGAAGCGCAATAACCCTAAAACCCTAAACCCTAAACCCTAAACCCCTAAACCCTAAACCCTAAACCCCTAAACCCCTAAACCCTAAACCGTACTATGAAACAGAAGAAACAGGGACCCAGGGATTAATATCCCTTAACTAAGGAATATACCCTAAATTATAGTAGGATCCTTAATATGATTTAAGGTATATTCCTTAATTAAGGGATATTGGAGTCTCTGGGCAGTCCAGTGATCCGTTAAGTATGCACCGTAATTGAAAACAAAGTTAGAAGTACCCTTCCCGACATGCTAAGCCCTAGATCCTAATTCCTAGACCTCAAGTCCTAAATCCCACAAGATCTGAGCCCAGGTTCGCAATGGAGCCCTTCGGCTTCCACGCATCCGAGGTGGCGATGCTCATGGCCTACGCCGCTTAGCTTTCCTATGAAAGTTATGGTTTCAGGGATTAACCCAGGGTTTAGGATGTTTTAGGGTTTAAGGGTTCCGGTTTCAGGGTTTGGGTTTTCGAGAGGTTTTCTGCACGTTGCCATATGATTTCAATTGCCCTAAACCTTAAGCCCTCAACCCTAAACCCTAAACCCTAAACCCTAAACGCCTGAACACCCAAACCCTAAACCGTTCCTCATCGAGCCTTCAGGGTCACTGGCCCTGGTAGCATTCCCGGAGAGCTCAATACCCCTTAATTAAGGAATATAGCCTAAATCATAATATGAAGCCCTATATAATTTAAGCCATATTCCTTCATTAAGGGGTATTGGGCTCTCTGGGTTCGTTTAAGGGGTCTTCAAAGGGCCTGGGGATTCTGGCTAGAGGGCGAGAAGGGTTAGGGTTCAAGGTTTCCGAAAACTCCAACATCCCCGTACAAAGCTTGAAATTCCCGACCCCCAAAGATTTCATAACCCCTAAAATCCAGAAAATCTTCAAATTTACAAGCTCCAATATCCGAAGTCCCAGCCCAAATTCCCCAATACGCCTGGATTGAACGTCGAAGCATCTTACTTGATCAGCTCCAGCCCCCAAAAGAGTTTAGAGTCTAGAGTTTAGGGTTCAGGAACCCTAAACCCTAAGTCCTAAACACCCTCGAAAGAAGCATATCCCCTAAACCCTAAACGCTCACAAAAGAAGCCTACTTAAAGGATCATCGGACTTCGTAATTGGGCCTGGGCTTATAAATCAGGAAGCTACAGTTATAATTACTTGTAACCCCAATTAAGGTACTTATAACCCTACTTACCAAGTCCCATGATCCTCCAAATATTCCCCGCCACGAACCCTAAACCCTAAACCCTGAGTCCTAAGCCTTCAAAAGAAGCCTATACCCTGCACCCTAAACCCTTATAGTACCCCCATAGATCCCTTAAAGGGACCCCTAGAGGTTTAGGGTTTAGTAATCCTTAATTAAGGAATATTCCTTAAATCATATTTGGGATCCTACTATAATTTTAAGGTATATTCCTTACTTAGAGGATATTGGAGTCTCCTAAAGCCTAAACCCTATAGATCCCTTCTAGGAGCCCTTATAGATCCCTTTAAAGGGATCCTAGGAGTCTCTGGGTAGTGCTATGCCCCCTGAGCCTGAAGATCCAACGTTTCGGAGCCCAGGTCGGCCTTTTGCAAATCGCCTCCCAGTCGCTGATCCCAGCCTCGGCGGCACCCCGGGAGCTTTACGCTACCTCGGCGGCCGCTTTTTCCGGAGATTTTGGGTTTAGGGCTTAGGGCGCTTTTTCCGCAGAATTTTCGTGGAGCTTCGGGATTGCAGTCGGGTTTCGGGTTTCAAGGTGAGCAAGAGGTTGAGGAATTCGCTTTAGCATCAAGGTTGTTGAGTTTGGGGAATACAGGTTCAGGCATTAGCGATTTGGGTTTAGGGTTTGGGATTTCGAGTTCGTTCTTTCTTTCTTGATGCTGTGCTTTGGTTGATGGCGAGCCATCCCTTGTCCCAGCTAGCCTAAGCAGCTTTGTCCATCTCGGCACTCCGGCACGTTTTTGCAGGACAGGACCCAACGCAACCGTGAACTGTAAATTCGTTCCGGCGTCTTTGGGATCGTTTCTGGCAGGTTCTGAGCAGTCACGGCCCCGAACTTCGACCCTGAACCCCAACTGCGGATGATGTGGGGGACTTTGGTTCAGGGTCTCTAGAGATTTGGAGCACTGCTCCTGGTGCGAACGTCTGAGGATTCAGCTCATAGGTTTAGGATCCATAGAAGCTGCAGGGCACTGAAAGTGCCAGTAGTGACGTGCCATTGCCCTGAATATTATGCCCCATGATTGCAGCACAACATGACCTTCCCACGTCCTATTGGTGACACAAAATACACTCTTTCTGGCAGATTCGGAAGCTGTTAGAAGGAAGCCTGTGCAAGGTTTCGGCCACCTCTACTACGGAACTTTGGGTTTTAATTTTCCAGTAGGTATGAGGATGGGGGATCCTTGTGTTGCGAGTCTATACGGAGCCCCCTAAACCCTAAACCACCAAAAGCCGTCCCTCACCTTTGGAGATTGCGCTCTCCATGAGCGAGGTCACAGTTGCTGGAAGCCTCCTTGGCCTGGGATTGCTTCTGGGCGAGCACGAGGGTTCAGGTTCAAGGTTTCGAGGGGTTCAAGTTTAGGGCCCAGCGTTCAGCAATGAGAGGAGGTCTTCCGGTTCAGTGATGTCCAAGATTCAGAGTTGGAGGTTGAGGATTAGGGTTGAGGCGGATTCAACAAAGGGCGAAGGAAACCGGGAGTGGGTAGCGACGGTAGGCCCCTTACCGGAAGCAAGCGGCAAGTTAGTGCTCCTGTTGGGAAAAGTATGCAGTGGCTCTCTCTACCGTTCTCCATATAAACTTGACCACCAACCCCCAACCCTAAACCCTAATCAAACCCACCCCAAAGCCTAACTCCTAATCAAGCCCGTAAACCCTTAACCCTGCAGTAATTCATCAACAATCCGAAAGCCGAGTCCTTACCTCCCGTGACACCGAAAAGAGTCGATGGATGCATTGGCTTTGTTTTCAGTTCTCGACAAAGTTGACCGCCAACCATTAGCCCTAAACCCTAAACCCTAATCAAACCCAAAAGCAGTCAAAGGATGCCGTCCTCGAAGCATGGATTTGTGCTGTGGCTAGCACCCCTGTCCGCCGGCTGAATAGCGGGCTTCGGCTTGACGCGTTTCTGGTCGGGGGGGTTTAGGCTTCCGGCGTTTCACTGCAACTCAGCGAAGACTGCGTGTCGATGAGAATTTTTTGCCTGAAGTTGTCAAGATCTGGTCGCCATTAAGTCCGGGATTTCAGGGACAAGGTGACACAAAAAGTTTCCAGGCTTTGTAACTACGCTGTTTCGACTAACTAGTACTTTGTGTGAGGGGGTTCAGTGGTTTTGGATGTGAGTGCTGGAGTTTATAAGTTGTGGTTTTGTCAGCCATCTACCTCGTTTTTCATCAGGGTTGTCTATTCTTTTATTGGGGTTTCAACGCTTAAGCTTTGAGAAACACGGGCCCGTATTATGTTGTTCTCTGTAATAAGCTTTCAGGGTTCGGCGCAAGGTTTCGGGATTCGGGATTGGGCGCTAAGATTCGCGTAGTCGCCGCACTACCGTCGGTGGCGGCCCCGCACAATTACAATCGGAGTGCCAGCAGTACCAACAAGCATTGCTCGTGGTGGCCTAGTGCTTGTCATTCGTCACCACTGCAAAATCGCTCCGCTTTAGACAGGGTTCTGCCGAGTTTTACACGGCTGTTGAGATGTCTGATGGGGTTGTTCTGAGCTGGGTTTGGTTGAAGATAAGCACCATTAACTAAGGAACATACCTCAAACGAGAAAAATACGCCTTCTATAAAAATTTCAGGCATGCCTGAACATTAATGCATAATATGAAGCCCTGTACAATGTCAGGTATATACCTTGACTTGCGGGGGTTTTGTAGTCGCTGGCATCCGAGGATGCTCAGCTTCCACTCAGCTAACACAGCGCTGGGCTCTCTTCTCACCTTCTACGTCCCGGAATCTGAGTGGCCTGGCTCAGCAAGCTGCCTGAACGGCAAGCAATAGGGTGATTTCAGAACGTATATATATATATATATATATGTATATGTATATGTATATGTATATGTATATGTATATGTATATATACATATACATATACATATACATAGTATAAAATAAGCATATATATATAGATTATATATATATACACACACATATATAAATCAGTGGGGCAAATCCTTCCCAAGCCGTTTGTCGTAAGAGAGTTCGCAGGTTGCCCGAACATATTGATAGCATGAAGGACACCAGAGTTCCGAGGTTGCTTGTTTCGTATAATCCTAATAGTATTCCTTGATGTGCTCCCTTTGATTTATAATCATACTATAACATTCGCTAAAACCTTATATTCAGTCTCCACATTAGTTTGGCGGCTTGTGGATTCAGGGTTTGGGAAGGCTGAAGCACTGAACTCCAATGTCTATAATATAAGACCCTATACAGCCTTGGCAGAGCTTTTTTGGAGCCCTCCTGAAACTTGTTGAAAAAGTACCTGAACCAGGCCGAAAACTAAGTTACGTTGTTCGTCTTATTCAGGACTCAGGGTACAGAGTCTTGGGTTTAGGGTTTAGGGCTTTGGAGTCGAGGGTTCGGGGTTCGGGGCTGGGGGACTTCAGCGTTCAGGGTTTGGGGCTGCGGGCTTTAAGTTTGCGGCCCGACCCAAAACCCAGACTCTCAGCCCTGAGCCCCAAATCCTAAACCCTAAACCCTAAACCCTAGGCTGGGCACAGTCATCGGCCTCAGTGTAGCGACGATGCCCCTCAGCAGCATCCTCGCCGTGCAGGTTCGCCTCGGGGGCCTTTGGGCCGAAGGAGGGTAAGATTTAACGTTAAGGCTTTGAGGGTTTAGGGCTTTGCAGTTTATAGGGTTTCGGTAGTGCTGTTTAGCGTTCAGGGTTTAGGGCTTGCACTTTCGGGGGTTGTCGGGGTTTAAGGTTTTGCGCCTTCGGGGTCTGGGAATTCCAGCCTGAACGTCTAGACACAGGCTCGACACACTGTAGGATTAGGGCTTCACGCCTCCCGAAGCGGTCCTTAAAGCCTGGCTACGAAAGTAGCTAGAAAGGACAACCGCATGAAGCAGTAGGATTTTGAGCAGAGTCTTGTCGGTGGGGCCTGGTCCCAGAGACCAAATCCTCGAAGCCCGTAACGCCGCAAATCACTCAAACCACTAAGCCCTTAAGCCGGAAGAGGCTGCCGGCCACATCTTCAAGCGACATGGCTTCGCTGCAGTTCCGTTGAGCTCTGCCGGCGTCCTTGAAGCATCTGGGGGGCTTCCTCGGTGTAGAAAACCATGGGGTGTAGGACTTTCAAGCAGTTAAATTAAGTGTTTCTAGGGCCTTATGGCCTTGGGGCTTTGGGGCTCTAGCTATAGGGTTCCAGGGTTCCAGGATTTTTCAGACCTGCAGCCCTCAACCCTACGCCCTAAACCCGAAACCCGACACCCGTAAGTTGACGTAGCCGCAGAGCCTGAACCGTCAAACCCCAAGCCCTAAACCCTGAAGCCCTCAAGCGAAAGAATATACTTTGAGCTGTTTTTTGTATCGGCGTCCCGACTTCTTGTCCTCGCGTTACTTTGGATCCCTGCAGTTCAGGTTCATAGTGGCAGACCAAAGTCCTGGGTTTGGAGTACCATACTTGAATACTTTTTTTGGTACCTGTTCCTTAAAGGAACCATTATGAAATAAAAGTCTATACTTTTTTCTCCCTGGTTACTTCAAAGTCCAGAAGTAGACGGCCAGGGACAGCCTCCAGTGCTCAGCCCAGACCTGCCACAACAATACAGGGGCCTTAATAATTACCAATACTACCTTTAAAGGGATCCTTAAGGGTTTCTTTAAGGGAAAGGGCTACTATAAGGGTTTCGTGTAGGGGCCTTAATAGTTACCTATACTATTTTGGGGGGCTCCTTATTATATTTATAGTATAATGGGCCCCTAAACCCATTTCTAATTATTAAGGCCCCTATATCAGGGCAGCTCCATCACTAGCAGCTGCTACTGATGAGCGGGCTCAACTGCGATGTTGTTGCCGCAAACCTTGCGAACGCGGCGAACAAGACCACTCTTCGCAAAGGTACCGAGTTGATCCTGCAAAAAGTGGCAGACATGGAAGAGAAGGTGAAATGAAGCTTAACATAGAGTCTTAGAGGCGACCCTGGAAGTGTTCAGGGCTACAGACGAAGCGGAACTCGAGTTGAGCCTGGGGCAAACTGCAGCAAAAACGACAGGCCTTGTGTCAGTCAGTCTGCCCAGAGACTCCAATATCCCTTTATTTGCGGAAACTACCTTGAATTCAACCCTGAAACCCTAAACCTTGGGTACTGCCCCCACTCAGTAACAGTTGGATAATATTCATAGTATAGATATATTAGGACCTTAATAGTAGCCCTATTATAGACTGTTACTGTATGGGGGCAGTACCCACCCTAAACCCTAAACCCCGTTCAGTCCCTTCGTTATGCCGCGCCCCACTCGTCGATCATGATGCTGCAAGTGAGGATTACACCGTAATTTACAGTGGATTCGTTGTTCCCCAAGTACAAGAACCAGTCATTTCTCAGGTCTTGATTTTTGTTAAAACACGGACCAAGTTGAGACCCTCAGCACGCTTTGCGAAAAGCTTTAAATAATAAACCCTGACTTTTGTTACAATCAAGGCTCAGATGGTTAAGAGTAGTGCAGTCAGACCCATCATGCTCGTCATCATCGTCATGGATGCTGAGGCATTGGATGTGCTGGTAGCACCGACGTTATCATCCTGGGGCCATGGATGCTGCGACAGTGGATGCGCTGGTAGCACGGACGTTATCATCCTGGGGCCATGGAACCTGCGACAGTGGATGNTGGTAGCACCGACGTTATCATCCTGGGGCCATGGATGCTGCGACAGTGGATGCGCTGGTAGCACGGACGTTATCATCCTGGGGCCATGGAACCTGCGACAGTGGATGTGCTGGTAGCACCGACGTTATCATCCTTGGGCCATGGATGCTGCGACAGTGTATGTGCTGGTAGCACGGACGTTATCATCCTTGGGCCATGGATGCTGGGACAGTGGATGTGCTGGCAGCACGGACGTTATCATCCTGGGGCCATGGAGGCTGCGACAGTGGATGTGCTGGTAGCACGGACGTTATCATCCTTGGGCCATGGATGCTGCGACAGTGTATGTGCTGGTAGCACGGACGTTATCATCCTTGGGCCATGGATGCTGGGACAGTGGATGTGCTGGCAGCACGGACGTTATCATCCTGGGGCCATGGAGGCTGCGACAGTGGATGTGCTGGTAGCACGGACGTTATCATCCTTGGGCCAGGGATGCTGCGACATTGGATGTGTTGGTAGCACCGGCGTTATCATCCTGGGGCCATGGATGCTGCGACAGTGGATGTGCTGGTAGTACGGACGTTATCATCCTGGGGCCATGGAACCTTCTACAGTAGACGTGCTGGTAGCACGGACGTTATCATCCTTGGGTCATGGATGCTGCGACAGTGGATGTGCTGGTAGCACGGACGTTATCATCCTGGGGCCATGGATGCTGCGACAGTGGATGCGCTGGTAGCACGGACGTTGTCATCCTTGGGCCATGGACGC